>CM072165.1:1268044-1279153 GCA_036850595.1 Rhyacichthys aspro
AAATAACAAATAGTTAAAACTAGATGATACTTTTATATTTTATTTTATTACTTGTGTTTTTACAGTGTTCAGTGTTAAGTCTGTGGTAGTCCTGCTTTAGTCCTGTTTGTTCCCAATACATTTAAATAAAAATAAACTTTTTTTTTTTTTCCAGTTCATTTTAATCCAGGTCTTATCACATCACACGCCTCTGCATTATCCCTCCCACTAGGGGCAGTAATCTCCTAAACGAGCAGGTTTCTGGTGAAATAAAGCACAAAGCCCGAGAGAAGTCCTCGGATCAAGCCCCTCCCCGTAGAGAACTCTTCTAAACCTGTCACGTCCTGCGGCAGATTACTGCACTAATCGATTAAAACAGGAACTAAACAGGAAGAAGCGCAGCTCGTGGGGTTTATCTGAATAAAAGAACAGCGTTGGTCAACGGCCAGTGTTCCTCCCACAGACTCGGCTCAGGACCAGAGACAAGACCGTCCTCCCAACAGACTCCAGCTCAGGACCAGAGACAAGACCAGTCCTCCAACGACTCGGCTAGGACCAGAGACAAGACCGTCCTCCCACAGACTCGGCTCAGGACCGGAGACAAGACCGTCCTCCAACAGACTCGGCTCAGGACCGGAGACAAGACCGTCCTCCCACAGACTCAGCTCAGGACCCGGAGACAAGACCGTCCTCCAACAGACTCGGCTCAGGACCAGAGACAAGACCGTCCTCCCACAGACTCGGCTCAGGACCAGAGACAAGACCGTCCTCCAACAGACTCGGCTCAGGACCAGAGACAAGACCGTCCTCCAACAGACTCAGCTCAGGACCAGAGACAAGACCGTCCTCCCACAGACTCGGCTCAGGACCGGAGACAAGACCGTCCTCCCACAGACTCAGCTCAGGACCGGAGACAAGACCGTCCTCCAACAGACTCGGCTCAGGACCAGAGACAAGACCGTCCTCCCACAGTTACACCGGCTTTAGAAAAAAGGATCAGTTTGGTCCTGGTTATGTCCTGGATTCTGTTTGAATTTAGTCTGGACTTGGTGCTGGTTTATCCTTGGTCTTGTCTATGATTGAGTCCCTGGTTTAGTCCCTGGTTTAGACCTGGTTTAGACCTGGTTTAGACCTGGTTTAGTCCTGGTTAAACCTGATTTGGCCTTGATTCAGTCCTACTTTAGTGTTCTTTTAGTTTTGATCTTGGTTAAACCTGGATTAGTCCTCAGTTTATTCGTGGTTTAGTCCTGGTCTAGTCTTGCTGTGAGACCCAGACCGAACCACGGACTAAACCCAGGGCTGGACCAGGACTGAACCAAGACCAAATCAGGACCAAATCCAGGACTAAATCTAACTCTCTGTTCATTTGAATAGGACTCATTCATTTCCATTTTTCAGATGTATTTTACAGCGAAGGCCTCAGAGTTAATGAAGGTGAAGGGAACATCGAGTCGCTCTGACCCCAGCGGCTCCTCTGACCCCGGTTGGCCCCGGTTGGCCCCGGTTTGCCCCAGTTTGCCCCTCGTTAGCTCCAAGACTCGTTTGGATCCTGTTTTTATTGAATACAGTTCCTCTTTTGACTGTTTTTATGTGACGTGAATTTAAAGGATTTGGGACGTCACACAAAGAAAACCTGTCCTAGTCCTGGTTTAGTCCTGGTTTAGTCCTGGTTTAGTCCTGGTTTAGACCTGGTTTAGACCTGGAGTAGAGTTGTTTATTGATTTTTTTAATACGTCGTTGGATAAAGTGAGTCAGATTTTCACAAACTCCTCCAAAATAAAGCTGTGATTAAAACTCCCACTCGACACTTGTTTTTATCAGAGTCAGAACAATGTGGACGAACTGTAAACTACATTTGAAAAAGCTGATCATAAACACCTTCCTACAACCTTTGGGTTTTATCCTGAAATCCAATGTAATCCCGCCAAAATAAAATCCTGTTAATGTAGGAGCTTTTCTTTAAAAACAAAGGTTGAACCTGCTTTAAGGCAAAACCTAAAAGAGGATTAAACAAGAACTAAACCTAGAAATAAACCAGGGACTAATCGAGGACTAAACCAAGATTGAACCAGGACAAAAACTACAAGTAAAAGAGAAAAAGAGAGTTAAAATCAGGACTAAATCAGGACTAAATCAGGACTAAATCAGGACTTAATCTGCATGAGCCTATTTTAAACAAGATCAAAACCTTTGTATAAACCAGGATTAAATCCAGAACAAAACAAGGACTACATCAGGATCAAACCAAGATTAAACTAACCTTAACCAGGACTAACTCAGTCTTAAACCAGAAACTAAACCAAGGTTTATCAGGTCTAAACCAGGACTTTATCAGGTCTAAACCAGGACTAAACCAGGTCTAAACCAGGTCTAAACCAGGACTTAATCAGGTCTAAACCAGGACTAAACCAGGTCTAAACCAGGTCTAAACCAGGACTTAGACCGGTTAAACCAGGTCTAAACCAGGTCTAAACCAGGTCTAAACCAGGTCTAAACCAGGTCTAAACCAGGTCTAAACCAGGACTAAACCAGGTCTAAACCAGGTCTAAACCAGGTCTAAACCAGGTCTAAACCAGGTCTAAACCAGGTCTAAACCAGGACTAAACCAGGTCTAAACCAGGACTAAACCAGGTCTAAACCAGGACTAACCAGGTCTAAACCAGGACTAAACCAGGTCTAAACCAGGACTAAACCAGGTCTAAACCAGGACTAACCAGGTCTAAACCAACTAAACCAGGACTAAACCAGGACTAAACCAGGACTAAACCAGGTCTAAACCAGGACTAAACCAGGACTAAACCAGGACTAAACCAGGTCTAAACCAGGACTAAACCAGGTCTAAACCAGGACTAAACCAGGTCTAAACCAGGACTAAACCAGGTCTAAACCAGGACTAAACCAGGACTAAACCAGGACTAACCAGGACTAAACCAGGTCTAAACCAGGACTAAACCAGGTCTAAACCAGGACTAACCAGGTCTAAACCAGGACTAAACCAGGACTAACCAGGTCTAAACCAGGACTAAACCAGGTCTAAACCAGGTCTAAACCAGGACTAACCAGGTCTAAACCAGGTCTAAACCAGGACTAAACCAGGTCTAAACCAGGTCTAAACCAGGTCTAACCAGGTCTAAACCAGGACTAAACCAGGACTAAACCAGGTCTAAACCAGGTCTAAACCAGGTCTAAACCAGGTCTAAACCAGGACTAAACCAGGTCTAAACCAGGTCTAAACCAGGTCTAAACCAGGTCTAAACCAGGTCTAAACCAGGTCTAAACCAGGACTAAACCAGGTCTAAACCAGGTCTAAACCAGGTCTAAACCAGGTCTAAACCAGGACTAAACCAGGTCTAAACCAGGTCTAAACCAGGACTAACCAGGTCTAAACCAGGACTAACCAGGTCTAAACCAGGTCTAACCAGGTCTAATTAAATGATGGCCTATATTGTGTTTAAATAGTGTGTGTTTACGATGAATAATACTGAATAAACAGGCTCCAAACCAGGACTAAACCAGGCTCACAACCAGGTCCAGACCGAGTCGTGGAGCGTGTTAGCGTGTTAGCGCCCGAGGCTAACGCGTTCTGGCTGAGTTAAACGGGGTCGAGGCTGGTGTTAAAAATAACTGCAGTGAACATCTGGGTCGTTCAGGTGGATGAGTTTTAGTGGAAAAATCAGGAACTAGTGCGTTTATTCTGAAAAAGACACAGCTTTCTAGAAAAAGGAATATAAACGGTACCGTATCTGTTCCATTCAGATAAATACACTGATGTATAACAAATCCATATTTAAAACCTCACATTTAAAATCTTTATTTCCTTTCAGCTCTTTATCAGTAGGTTCTAGTCCTGGTTTAAAGTGAACTAAATTCAATACTAAGAAAATGTAATGGTTAAAACTAGTAATTTCAATGTCACTATTCGTATTTAAATCTCCCATTAATATAAATCAGGTTAAGCCACTTTAAACCCGTCCAAATCCAGGTTTAAGCAGGTTCTGAGACCTCAAAGTCCTGCTGTAAACACTAAAAACCCTCCAACTCTGGCTGTAACCTGTTTTAACTGATTTAAAACCTCATATGGTCCACTTTAAACCTGTCTAAATTCACTTCTAACCAGGTTCAATGTGTGTGTTAAACCAATTAAAAGCCATCTAAACCAGGTTATAACTCAGTCCAATTTAGGATTGTCCGTCTTTGACAAACAACTAAAATATTGAAGCAAGACGATGCATCATTTCACGAAAAACAAACAAAACTGACGTCTTTTTTTGAAGGATGATAAAGTCAGGAACGTATTATTATTTAAAACACAGTATCTTCAGTTTGACTCAACACAACAACTGCTTTTTAAACTTGCAAAGGTTTGACTTTAGGGAAGTTTGGTCTAATAATCATAATAGTTTATATCTGGTCTTTTAAAAGGTGCTTTTCTTTGGAAATGTGTGTCTAATCCTTAATTAAACCATTGAATCCAGTTTTAATCCCAGTTTAACCCAGGTTTACAACAGAACAGCACAAATAACAGAAGCCCACAATACTTTAAATGAATTGAACTCCATTTAATCTGACCTCGCTTCATTTGTTTGTCGTATTCGTCCAACTTTATCAGCGCTGTTTTCCATAAAGTGCAATTTCACGGCACTTTGCGACGGAGCGGTCTCTCTTTATCCTGTAATAAAAAGCTGTTTTACGCCATGATTTATAGACTCTGCTCTTTTGAATCAATTAAGCCCTTTATATTTACTTCATTAGGACGACCTGTCTTATTCAAACAGCGCTCATAAACCTCATTTGCATCAGTTTTAATGAAGATAAATGAAGAAAAGCCCGGTCGGTGATTCCCAGGAGAACACGGCGTATTATGAGCACAGTCTAAACCAATTACAGCCTCGGTCGATGAGGAAGTCGAGTGGAAGCTTAATTAAGTCCTCACTGAAGCCTGTTGTTCTCACGTTTACAGTCGCTTCAGAAGAAAAACCAGACCCGGGACTTGTTCTGGTCTTGATCTGAGTCAATAGAGCCTTGTCCGAGTCTCTGCTGTTCTCACCTCAGAAAAGAGTTGGAGAAACGGCCTCAGTCCTGGTTTAGTCCTGGTTTAGTCCTGGTTAAACCTTAAAACTGAACCAGGTCTAAACCAGGATTAAACCCAATGAATGTTTGACCACGATCAAAGACTAAAGTAAGACCAGACCAAACTAAACCAGGTCTAAGACTTCACAAGAGACAAAAAACAAGACTAAACCATTTTTCAACTGATTTATTTTAATAGATATTTTACCTTGCTCCTGAACTAAAAAGATAAATCAATGTGTTTTTAAAGTTTTCTTATTTATTTTTATATACGACAAAACAAGAGTAAAGCAGCGGAGAGAAAATAAAGCCGTTCAGGTAAAGTACTTTTCATTTTCAGCCTTCTCTGTTTGATGTTTACTTCACAAAGTCTTGTTAAAAGACGTTAAAAGCTCCGGACTCGAAGGCTAATTTGCAAAAATCAAAAACTATTCTGTGACACAGAAACGACTCTTTTCTGTCTCTTGTTTCTGTTCTGATGATGTTTCTCTGTCATTATTAGTGTCTTTATCTGGAGCTAACAGCATTAGCCTCGACACAGAGAGCAGCTCAGGGTTAAAGACATGATGTTCTGTTCAATTTCATTCAGTGAAGTGGCTATTTTTGACATCGTCCAAAATGAGAAACTAGTTAAATCCATGAATTGCCCCGACAGAGTACAACACGGGACTAAAGCTAAACAAAGGCCAAACTGAACCAGAAACTAGCTTCATTTTCTAATAAAACAACTGGAGGTAGATTTAGATTTAGTATCGGTTCAGTTCAAGTCCATCTGCAGCATCTGAAGGTTTTCTGACTTCCTCACGTTTATTTATGATCTAAAATATACTAAACAAAAGCGCAGTGACATTTCAAACACAGGCCTGCGTCTGTCAGGGTTTATTTGGCCTTTACATCCGTGGTGTCCGTACGAACGCTGAAACCTATAGCTTCATCCCGAGTGTTTCCCGAGTGTTTGTGAGCGTCTGAAGGCAGCTGCGTGAAGCCTACAGCCACAAATCGAATGAGTCTGAAGCATGAAACTGGAACGAGAGAAAGTAGAGAGGAGTCAGAACGAGGAAATAACGCTCCGTCAACACACGACCCGCGGTGCTTTCCTCCCAAAGTCACGAGGACGGACCAGAACGTGGATCAAAACCAGCTCCAGTCGGCCTCCGTTGGTCCAGACCGTCACCAAGATTCAAACATCCTCTTTTACCCAAAACAGTGATGAAAAATAACATTTATATATCACCATTTGTTCCAAAAATATCCCCGTCCCCGTTTTTAACAAGACATTAATCATCTTTTGGTGCTTTTGGCAAAAAAAAAATCACCACCAAAGCAAAGAACTGATATTTATTTAGATCATTATGATTTAAATACTCCTGAGTGCTTGGTTTATGATTACAATAAACTTTAAAATCCTTAAAAAAAATGAAATTACTGGAAGCATATGGTATGTTTATGAAGAGCTCTTATTTTGAAAAGCTTCTTAACAAATCAATACATCACTATTTTCTTATTATTCTGCATATTATATACAACAAACCCACACATTATTTTTTTAAATTTATGCTAAAAATATTAGAAAAAATCGCCCAAATTTCAGTTTTAAATCCAGAAATTGACTCGGTTTGAATTTAGTGCAGCTCAATAAAAGTGCGTCGCTAAAAACTCTCAAACTTTTCATTAAATTTAAAACGAAACCAGAACCAAATCAAGACCAAACCTGGACTGAATCATTCCTGAATCTGTTCTTAATTAAACGTGATTCAGAAAAGTCCCGGTGGCGTCGGTGAAATCTCTCGTTTGTCATTGCGGCCGTCCTCTCGATGAGATTTCCCATCAGTCATTGCAGCGCGGGCCTCGTGTCTGTTAAAGGCCGCTCATTAAAAGTGCATCAGTCGGATCATGTTCCGACGAAGACGGCCTCCGCTCGACCGCGGGACAAACTGTCATTTCACGTCAGACGTTCACACCGTGTTCCTGACGTTTGTTTTATTCATTCGTCCAAAAGAATCTCACCCAGCCCTGGTTCAGCAAATCCTACTAAAACCTGCTCAAATCCAACTAAAACCTGCTCAAATCCAACTAGAACCTGCTCAAATCCAACTAAATCCTCTTTAAATCCAACTAAAACCTCTTCAAATCCAACTAAAACCTGCTCAAATTCAACTAAAACCTGCTCAAATCCAACTAAAACCTCTTCAAATCCAACTAGAACCTTCTCAAATCCAACTAAAACCTCTTCAAATCCAGCTAAAACCTCTTCAAATCCAACTAGAACCTTCTCAAATCCAACTAAAACATCTTCAAATCCAACTAAAACCTCTTCAAATCCAGCTAAAACCTCTTCAAATCCAACTAAATCCTCTTTAAATCCAACTAAAACCCCTTCAAATCCAACTAAAACCTCTTCAAATCCAACTAAAACCTGCTCAAATCCAACTAAAACCTGCTCAAATTCAACTAAAACCTCTTAAAATCCAACTAAAACCTGCTCAAATCCAACTAAAACCTGCTCAAATCCAACTAAAACCTGCTCAAATCAAACGAAAACCTGCTCAAATCCAACTAAAACCTCTTCAAATCCAACTAAAACCTCTTCAAATCCATCTAAAACCTGTTCAAATCCAACTAAAACCTCTTCAAATCCATCTAAAACCTGTTCAAATCCAACTAAAACCTCTTCAAATCCATCTAAAACCTGTTCAAATCCAACTAAAACCTCTTCAAATCCATCCTAAATAGTAATAATAAAACCTTGTGATGTTCTCTGATTCATATCTTGGTTTATTCCTGATTTAGATCCAGTTTTAGTCCTGACTCTTGTACATTTATTTCCCACAGCTTCACTCTGACTCTTTTATCGATTCATATTCAAGACGACCTCAAACTCATAAACTACTGTAATGACTACATCACTGACCTCTGACCCTTCCGCTTCATAAATCTGTCCCAAACACACGGAACGAGGCTAAACCGCGACCTGCGCTAACGCTAACGCGCCCCAAACCTCCACACTGCTGCAAGTTTAATCAGGACCGAGACACGAGGACCCTGAAGGCAACTGCTGCGTTAAGGGTCGGCTCAAAAGGTCAGAGAATAAGGGATCGAAGCTAAAAGGAGCTGAAAAAAACTGTAAAAGAACTGAATTATTCAAAACGAAATGCTAAAGAGTGCTATAAGTAATTCTGACTGTTTTCCATCAATGGTTTAGACCAGGTCTAAACCAGGTCTAAACCAGGTCTAAACCAGGTCTTAACCAGGTCTTAACCAGGACTAAACCAGGTCTAAACCAGGACTAAACCAGGTCTAAACCAGGTCTAAACCAGGTCTTAACCAGGTCTAAACCAGGACTAAACCAGCACTAAACCAGGACTAAACCAGGTCTAAACCAGAACTAAACCAGGACTAAACCAGGACTAAACCAGGTCTAAACCAGAACTAAACCAGGACTAAACCAGGTCTAAACCAGGACTAAACCAGGTCTAAACCAGGTCTAAACCAGGACTAAACCTGGTCTAAACCAGGTCTAAACCAGAACTAAACCAGGACTAAACCAGGTCTAAACCAGGACTAAACCAGGACTAAACCAGGTCTAAACCAGGTCTAAACCAGGTCTAAACCAGGACTAAACCAGGTCTAAACCAGGTCTAAACCAGGACTAAACCAGGACTAAACCAGGTCTAAACCAGGACTAAACCAGGTCTAAACCAGGACTAAACCAGGACTAAACCAGGTCTAAACCAGGACTAAACCAGGACTAAACCAGGTCTAAACCAGGACTAAACCAGGTCTAAACCAGGACTAAACCAGGACTAAACCAGGACTAAACCAGGTCTAAACCAGGTCTAAACCAGGACTAAACCAGGACTAAACCAGGTCTAAACCAGGTCTAAACCAGGTCTAAACCAGGACTAAACCAGGTCTAAACCAGGTCTAAACCAGATCTAAACCAGGTCTAAACCAGATCTAAACCAGGTCTAAACCAGGACTAAACCAGGTCTAAACCAGGTCTAAACCAGGACTAAACCAGGTCTAAACCAGGTCTTAACCAGATCTAAACCAGGTCTAAACCAGGACTAAACCAGGTCTAAACCAGGCCTAAACCAGGACTAAACCAGATCTAAACCAGGCCTAAACCAGGACTAAACCAGATCTAAACCAGGTCTTAACCAGATCTAAACCAGGTCTTAACCAGATCTAAACCAGGTCTTAACCAGATCTAAACCAGGACTAAACCAGGTCTAAACCAGGCCTAAACCAGGACTAAACCAGGTCTAAACCAGGTCTAAACCAGGCCTAAACCAGGCCTAAACCAGGCCTAAACCAGGACTAAACCAGGTCTAAACCAGGTCTAAACCAGGTCTAAACCAGGTCTAAACCAGGACTAAACCAGGACTAAACCAGGACTAAACCAGGACTAAACCAGGTCTAAACCAGAACTAAACCAGGCCTAAACCATGTCTAAACCAGGTCTAAACCAGAACTAAACCAGGCCTAAACCAGGACTAAACCAGGTCTAAACCAGAACTAAACCAGGTCTAAACCAGAACTAAACCAGGTCTAAACCAGAACTAAACCAGGACTAAACCAGGTCTAAACCAGAACTAAACCAGGCCTAAACCATGTCTAAACCAGGTCTAAACCAGAACTAAACCAGGTCTAAACCAGAACTAAACCAGGTCTAAACCAGAACTAAACCAGGACTAAACCAGATCTAAACCAGGCCTAAACCAGAACTAAACCAGGACTAAACCAGGTCTAAACCAGGCCTAAACCACGGAGCAGACGGTAAAAGGCGAGTCAGAAGTGAGAAATGGAAAGATGAATAAATAAAGGACGAGAGTGGTTTGAGACTCAACGAACTTAAAAGAGTGAGAGTCACGAGAGAAAAGTGAGTCGAAACAGAACGGAGCCCGCCTGCAGCCGTCAGATTACAGACGGATTTAGAAACACAAATCCAAAACAGACCGAGTCCAACTGAGAAACGGAGGGATAAAAATAGAAGAATACTGGGAAATGAGCTAAAGACGAGAGAAAAACACAGGACGGAACGAGAAACAAGGACAAAACCACAACAAAACACGATATAAACCAGTTGTTTTGGTGCAAATATTAATAAGAAAATAACCTCTGAAACCTCTAAAAATGGACCAGAACCAGATGAAAACAAAGGCAAAGCTAAACTAAACCAGGAATTAAACACACTGTACTTGAAATATTTTTGTGAAAATGGTTTAAACCCAAAGAGTTTATTGTAAAAGCATTTGTAAAAAAAAAGAAAATCAAGGATCTCGGTCGTGATCAGTGGATCCTGAAGAGTCTGAAGAACAAAACCAATCACATCGTCAGGTTAGAGAGTTTAGTACATTTCCTGATTTATTTACAGTTTCATTTAGTTTTTCAGTGTAATCTCCTAAAGTTTATTGTAACTAAAAGACCTTAAGACGTGATCTAGTCTTTATAATGAAGGATTTTAATAGATGAGAAGGATTTAGTCCAATCACACTCATTTTCAACAGAGTGGATTGCATTAATGACAGTAACACATTTAACTTAGACACGGTTCTGTTGAATATGTCTCAGCGATGTGTTTAAAGGACAGTCTGCTCCTGTATTTACCGTCACTCTTGGCTTTTTATCTCGTTTATTTTCCTTCCCTTCATCTGAAACAACTGAAAATTCAGATTTATTTTTACGTGTTTGATGTTGATTTCTGCACAGAATGCATCTTTACATTTACTGAATAACTCTATGAAATTAAAACTTTATCAGTTAATGTTGGAGAAAGAATGAGTTGTTTTGCCCCGGTTTAGACCTGATTAGTCCCGGTTTTAGACCTGGATTAGTCGTTTAGACCTGGTTTAGTCCATTTAGACCTGATTAGTCCTGGGGACTAGACCCAGAACAAACCTATGAGCTCCTCGTACAAAGACAGTAAACCGGGTAAGCTGCTAATGGCTCTATTAACCATGTTTTAATGCTGTCATTTTACTGTAACCTCCACAAAAGATGGCAGCTTTAATTAATTCTTACGATTCTCGGCTGGACTCTGGACGGAAATAATTAGCT
>CM072165.1:1279253-1313749 GCA_036850595.1 Rhyacichthys aspro
CCTGGTTTAGTCCTGGTTTAGTCCTGGTTTAGTCCTGGTTTAGTCCTGGTTTAGTCCTGGTTTAGTCCTGGTTTAGTCCTGGTTTAGTCCTGGTTTAGTCCTGGTTTAGACCTGGTTTAGTCCTGGTTTAGTCCTGGTTTAGTCCTGGTTTAGTCCTGGTTTAGTCCAAGGTTTAGTCCTGGTTTAGACCTGGTTTAGACCTGGTTTAGTCCTGGTTTAGTCCTGGTTTAGTCCTGGTTTAGTCCTGGTTTAGTCCTGGTTTAGTCCTGGTTTAGTCCTGGTTTAGTCCTGGTTTAGTCCTGGTTTAGTCCTGGTTTAGTCCTGGTTTAGTCCAAGTCTAGTCCTGGTTTAGTCCTGGTTTAGTCCTGGTTTAGTCCTGGTTTAGTCCTGGTTTAGTCCTGGTTTAGTCCTGGTTTAGTCCAAGTCTAGTCCTGGTTTAGTCCTGGTTTAGTCCTGGTTTAGTCCTGGTTTAGTCCTGGTTTAGTCCAAGTCTAGTCCTGGTTTAGTCCTGGTTTAGTCCAAGTCTAGTCCTGGTTTAGTCCTGGTTTAGTCCTGGTTTAGTCCTGGTTTAGTCCTGGTTTAGTCCTGGTTTAGTCCAAGTCTAGTCCTGGTTTAGTCCAGGTTTAGTCCTGGTTTAGTCCTGGTTTCTTCTTTATTTTAGCGTCTGTTGTGTCTAAGTCCGACCCGGTGCTAACCGTCCCTCGTCCTGGACTGTGACTGTGACTGTGACTGTGGTTGTCTTTTCTCTGAATCCTGGTTTGGTTTCTGTGTTTGAGGAATCCTTTAGTGGCTCGATAACGAGGGCTTTCCACCAATTAACCCCAGTCCTGCCCCGGCTCAGCCTCAGAGGATCGAGAGCAGAGCAACAACTGGGTTTAAAAAGAACAGAAAGGTTTGTGAGAAGCACAAGTTGGTCCTGGAAAACATTAACAACATTGAAATTTGTATGAATTTCATTTAACTTTTTGATTTTTAGAATAGTCCTGGTTTAGTCTGAGCTTAGTGCTTCAGTTTGGTCTCGATTAGTCCTGGTTTAGTCCTGGTTTAGTCCTGGTTTGGTTCTGGTTTAGTCCTGGTTTAGTCCTGGTTTAGTCCTGGTTTAGTCCTGGTTTAGTCCTGGTTTAGTCCCAGATTTTGTCTCAGTTCAGATGCAAAAACTGTCCTTTATGTTCGACCAAAACAGGAAACTGTAGTGGTTCCTGTTTTCATTGAACTAAACTGTGACCAAACAACATAAAGAACGAAGGCTTTTCTCCAGAAACACACCAGAGGGCGCTGTCCTTCACCAGCTGCTCATTTAGTTTTGTTGAAAATAGTTTTGGTTTGTTTTTTTCCACTTTTAGGTGAGGTTTTTGGTGTTATCAGTGAAAAAATAAAAAATAAAAAAATAAAATAAAAAATGTAATTAAGACAACAATAAGATTTTTAAAATTTATTTTTAATTTTAAAAATAAATTAAAATAAATTTATTTTAATTTATTTTAATTTATTTTAATTAAAATTAAAATTTATAAAATAAATTAAAAGTGAAATAATTTATTTAAATTAAAAAAATAAAATAAAAAATAAAAAAATAAAATAAAAAATGTAATTAAGACAACAATAAGATTTTTTAAATTTATTTTTATTTTTTTGCCTGATTTAAGACAAAGTGTTAAGTTCCTGCTCATTTCAAGGTCACTTAAAAAATGAAAATTATTAATAAATAAATATTAAACTTAGTCTTGGTTTAGTCCTGGTTTAGTCCTGGTTTAGTCCTGGTTTAGTCCTGGTTGAGTCCTGGTTTAGTCCTGGTTTAGTCCTGGTTTAGTCCTGGTTGAGTCCTGGTTTAGTCCTGGTTGAGTCCTGGTTTAGTCCTGGTTGAGTCCTGGTGTAGTCCTGGTTGAGTCCTGGTTTAGTCCTGGTTTAGTCCTGGTCTAGTCCTGGTTATTCTTTTGTTAATGATAGTTTAATAATAGAAGCTAAAGCTAAAGGCTCCATGTTGTTAATTATAGAATCCAAAATGGCGGCTGCAGAGAGACTAAAACCACTGAATTATTCACTGCTTTGGGCTGGAACCGTGACATTTCCAACATGTTAAGGACACACGTGTGATCGGACCTCATTAGGTCAGATACAGGTTTTGTGCAGTTAACCCTGGAGCTGGGTTTATGTGGAGAGAGTTTCTTTAAACAGGATTGTTCTGTTTCTTTGGGACAGTTCAGTTTGTGGGAGGTTTTTTTTGTCGTTGCCAAAACAAATGAAGGCGTTTATGTAACTTTAGTCTTTGTCCAAATCAGTTTAGAAGAATATAATGACATTAAAAACAGAAGAAAGGAAAGTTTTGTAGAATAATACGACGCATAATCACTTTAAATGTCATTGGAAAGATTATTATTTAGTATTTAATGTTGATTTATGAGATGAAATAGAGTTGAGGAATGATAGAGACAAGTGGCATTTACAGCAACAAAAGCAGATTTCAGATGAAAAGACCCTTAATTGTCTCTGAAATCAGACTCTGTTGAAGCTAAAGTGCCACACGAAAAGATCAAATAAAGTTAAATGAACAAAGACATACGATGTGTTAGAAAAGCAAGAGTAAAGTGATTAAAAAGCTTTTTGGTTTAAACGTTTGACCTTTGGCCCCTGAGCAGGTCAATGTTCAGTAAACGACTAGAATCTAAGTGAAGCACAAGAAATGTACAAGTTGTTAAATCAGAACAGATTGTAAATGTAGAAAAGGCAGTTGGAGAATAACGTGAACAACACTGTGCTCCATCAATAGTTAATGAGCAAAAAGACACTGTTCAAAGTTTAACCAGACTCTGTGGAAGGAACTGGGACATATTTATCAAATCCAAACGAGAGTCAGTGTTTTATGAAGGAATATCACCAGAATAATGTGGAGTTTATAAGAAAACTGGATCATAATAAGACTCACTGCTGCTAATGTCACTAATGCCCCCAAAAAACATGATTTCACAACAGATTCTTTTATTTAGTCTAGAGTCCTCTGCTTTTTATCAAACTGAACGTCTCTGTGAATCCTCTGCTGCTTTTGTTTTCAATAATAATAACTAATGTATTCTAGTTTTAATAAAACTCTAAATAAATGTTCCGTTAATGAGACGCTTCCATTTTCCCCAAACGACCAAACAACATGAATAATTCATGTCAGTGTTGCATATTTAACCTCTTCTACTGCAGCAGAATGTGGATTCACACCTGGAACAGTTTTGAGGCTCGTCGTGAAGATTTGAGGAAGAGCCTGATGCGTTCATGTGACGAGAGGAATGTGGGAGTTTAAGGCGCTCTCTCAGGCGTCACGTCACAGCTTTGTTTTGTGATGGACTCGCTGCTCGTTCTGCTTCAGATCGTTTCTTCTCTTTGTCTTTTTTGTGCAAGACAGTGAACAGCCTGAATAAACGACTGAAGGAAGAACGTTTTAATGTGACACGTTTCTGCAAATAAACCACGATTCATTTAGATTCATATCTTCATTCTCTGTTATGTCTGAAGGTTATTACTTAGCGCTGCTTTAAGGGCATCATGATGACTTTAGAAGAAGATTCATCTGGAGCTGTTTCAGATAAAGACTTGACTTTAGTAACGCCTCAGTCTGTCTCTGTTTGTCTCTCAAAGCTCTGAATGAGACTGGTTTTCTGGAGAGTGTTCTCTAAAGAGTCTGTCTCTCATGAATCTACTGCAGCTGATCCAGAGTCAGGTCCAGGTCCAGGATCAAGACTCCAACAAATGAACCTAATACGTCATTCTTATTCCTGTTGGAGCCTATCCCAGCAGCTTTGGGCCTGAGGCTGGTTCACGCTGGACCTGTCCCAGACCTGACCCAGACCTAGACCTGACCCAGACCTGACCCAGACCCAGACCAGACCTGACCCAGACCCAGACCCAGACCTGACCCAGACCAGACCAGACCTGACCCAGACCTGACCCAGACCCAGACCCAGACCTGACCCAGACCCAGACCTGACCCAGACCTGACCCAGACCCAGACCTGACCCAGACCTGACCCAGAGAGACCCCAGAGTAACACCAGGACAGACAGAGTCCTCACAGAAAGACCGGGGTCGGCTGAGGTTTGAACTCACGACCTTCTAGCCCATCTTCCACATCACCATAACACATCACCATAACACATCACCATAACACATCACCATAACACATCACCATAACACATCATTTACATCACAAAATCCAAAGTTCTGCTCTATTTCTGCTTCATTTTGATTTTATTTCTGGACAAGGACCTGTCAGTTTGTTAGTTCCTGGTGAAAAGTTTCTAAAACACGTTTAAAGAACAGCTTGAGTCCATTGTGACCATCTCTAATCAATAAACGGAGAGTACTTTGGGTTTTCTCTGTGCTTCTCGTTTATATTTCATGACTGGGTCAGGTCCTGGAAGCTCTCCTCAACCTCTTTTATTGGAGATGAGCTGAAGTCACGTTTGAAATGTTGTTCCTGGATTTGGGCTGAATGTGTTTGAGTGTGTGACCTACATTATTACCCACGATGCACTGCTGTGGAGTGAGATTAGCTCCGTTCTGAGACAGACTTCAGGAATAAATCATGAAGAAGTTCAGAGTTATGTAATGAACTGTTGGTGGAAAACTGAGGAGTTCAGGCTCTTAGTTCTTGGTTAGTTTTTTGTTTGGATTTAGCCCTGGTTTGATTTGTTTGAGTTTATTTACTGTGTTATTTACTTTGTTTTAATTTAGTCCCACATTAGTCCTGGTCTTATCTTGATTTATTCTGGTTTTACTCTGGTTTTATTCTGGTTTTACTCTGGTTTTATTCTGGTTTTACTCTGGTTTTATTCTGGTTTTATTCTGGTTTTACTCTGGTTTTATTCTGGTTTTATTCTGGTTTTACTCTGGTTTTATTCTGGTTTTATTCTGGTTTTACTCTGGTTTTATTCTGGTTTTACTCTGGTTTTATTCTGGTTTTACTCTGGTTTTACTCTGGTTTTATTCTGGTTTTATTCTGTTGTTTATTCAGGTTTTACTCTGGTTTTATTCTGGTTTTACTCTGGTTTTATTCTGGTTTTATTCTGGTTTTATTCTGGTTTTACTCTGGTTTTATTCTGGTTTTATTCTGGTTTTACTCTGGTTTTATTCTGGTTTTACTCTGGTTTTACTCTGGTTTTATTCTGTTGTTTATTCTGGTTTTATTCAGGTTTTATTCTGGTTTTATTCTGTTGTTTATTCTGGTTTTATTCTGTTGTTTACTCTGGTTTTATTCTGGTTTTATTCAGGTTTTATTCTGGTTTTATTCAGGTTTTATTCTGGTTTTATTCTGGTTTTATTCTGGTTTTATTCTGGTTTTATTCTGGTTTTATTCTGGTTTTACTCTGGTTTTATTCTGGTTTTATTCTGGTTTTATTCTGGTTTTATTCTGGTTTTATTCTGGTTTTACTCTGGTTTTATTCTGGTTTTATTCTGGTTTTACTCTGGTTTTATTCTGGTTTTACTCTGGTTTTACTCTGGTTTTATTCTGTTGTTTATTCTGGTTTTATTCAGGTTTTATTCTGGTTTTATTCTGTTGTTTATTCTGGTTTTATTCTGTTGTTTACTCTGGTTTTATTCTGGTTTTATTCAGGTTTTATTCTGGTTTTATTCAGGTTTTATTCTGGTTTTATTCAGGTTTTATTCTGGTTTTACTCTGGTTTTATTCTGGTTTTACTCTGGTTTTATTCTGGTTTTATTCTGGTTTTACTCTGGTTTTATTCTGGTTTTATTCTGGTTTTATTCTGGTTTTATTCAGGTTTTATTCTGGTTTTACTCTGGTTTTATTCTGGTTTTACTCTGGTTTTATTCAGGTTTTATTCTGGTTTTATTCTGTTGTTTACTCTGGTTTTATTCTGGTTTTATTCTGGTTTTATTCTGGTTTTACTCTGGTTTTATTCAGGTTTTATTCTGGTTTTATTCTGTTGTTTACTCTGGTTTTATTCTGGTTTTATTCTGGTTTTATTCTGGTTTAACTCTGGTTTTATTCTGGTTTTATTCTGGTTTAACTCTGGTTTTATTCTGTTGTTTATTCAGGTTTTATTCAGGTTTTATTCTGGTTTTACTCTGGTTTTACTCTGGTTTTATTCTGGTTTTATTCAGGTTTTATTCTGTTGTTTATTCTGGTTTTATTCTGGTTTTACTCTGGTTTTATTCTGGTTTTATTCTGGTTTTATTCTGGTTTTATTCTGGTTTTATTCTGGTTTTACTCTGGTTTTATTCTGGTTTTATTCTGGTTTTATTCAGGTTTTATTCAGGTTTTATTCTGGTTTTACTCTGGTTTTACTCTGGTTTTACTCTGGTTTTATTCTGGTTTTACTCTGGTTTTATTCTGGTTTTATTCAGGTTTTATTCTGGTTTTACTCTGGTTTTACTCTGGTTTTATTCTGGTTTTATTCAGGTTTTATTCTGTTGTTTATTCTGGTTTTACTCTGGTTTTATTCTGGTTTTATTCTGGTTTTATTCTGGTTTTATTCTGGTTTTACTCTGGTTTTATTCTGTTGTTTATTCTGGTTTTATTCTGGTTTTACTCTGGTTTTATTCTGGTTTTACTCTGGTTTTATTCTGGTTTTATTCTGGTTTTACTCTGGTTTTATTCTGGTTTTATTCTGGTTTTATTCTGGTTTTACTCTGGTTTTATTCTGTTGTTTATTCAGGTTTTATTCTGGTTTTACTCTGGTTTTATTCTGTTGTTTATTCAGGTTTTATTCTGGTTTTACTCTGGTTTTATTCTGGTTTTATTCAGGTTTTATTCTGTTGTTTATTCAGGTTTTATTCTGGTTTTACTCTGGTTTTATTCCAGTGTAGAGCTGTTTTTTCCTTGGTTCGTTCCTGTTGTTATCAGCACACACACTTTTAACCGCGTAGATCGACCTTGCTCTTGTTTATTCCCTATTTTTTGACATAAATCCAGGTAATTACTGCCAGAAATCCTTGGCTTTTTCAGCTTATGCCTGTTTTTCCCCGTTTTTTTTTCTCTGAGCTAATTATTTCCCGTCCAGAGTCCAGCCGAGAATCATGGGAATTAATTAAAGCTGCCATCTTTGTGGAGGTTACAGTAAAATGACAGCATTAAAACATGGTTAATAGAGCCATTAGCAGCAACACCCGGTTTACTGTCTTTGTACGAGGAGCTCTGGGTTTGTTCTGGGTCTAGTCCTAAACCGGGACTAATCCAGGTCTAAACCGGGACTAAACCAGGTCTAAACCGGGACTAATCCAGGTCTAAACCGGGACTAATCCAGGTCTAAACCGGGGCAAAACAACTCATTCTTTCTCCAACATTAACTGATAAAGTTTTAATTTCATAGAGTTATTCAGTAAATGTAAAGATGCTGTTCTGTGCAGAAATCAACATCAAACACGTAAAAATAAATCTGAATTTTCCAGTTGTTTTCAGATGAAGGGAAGGAAAATAAACGAGATAAAAAGCCAAGAGTGACGGTAAATACAGGAGCAGACTGTCCTTAAACACATCGCTGAGACATATTCAACAGAACCGTGTCTAAGTTAAATGTGTTACTGTCATTAATGCAATCCACTCTGTTGAAAATGAATGTGATTGGACAAAATCCTTCTCATCTATTAAAATCCTTCATTATAAAGACTAGATCACGTCTTAAGGTCTTTTAGTTACAATAAATTTTAGGAGATTACACTGAAAAACTCAATGAAACTGTAAATAAATCAGGAAATGTACTAAACTCTCTCGACCTGACGATGTGATTGGTTCTTTGTTCTTCAGACTCTTCAGGATCCACTGATCACGACCGAGATCCTAGGTTTTCTTTTTTTTACAAATGCTTTTACAATAAACTTTTTGGGTTTAAACCATTTTCACAAAAATATTTCAAGTACAGTGTGTTTAATTCCTGGTTTAGTTTAGCTTTGCCTTTGTTTTCATCTGGTTCTGGTCCATTTTTAGAGGTTTCAGAGGTTATTTTCTTATTAATATTTGCACCAAAACAACTGGTTTATATCGTGTTTTGTTGTGGTTTTGTCCTTGTTTCTCGTTCCGTCCTGTGTTTTTCTCTCGTCTTTAGCTCATTTCCCAGTATTCTTCTATTTTTATCCTCCGTTTCTCAGTTGGACTCGGTCTGTTTTGGATTTGTGTTTCTAAATCCCGTCTGTAATCTGACGGCTGCAGACGGGCTCCGTTCTGTTTCGACTCCACTTTTCTCTCGTGACTCTCACTCTTTTAAGTTCGTTCAGTCTCAAACCACTCTCGTCCCTTTATTTATTCATCTTTCCATTTTCTCACTTCCACGACTCGCCTTTTACCGTCTGCTCCGTCTCCGTCTCCGTCCTGTCCCTCGTGTCCGTCCTGTCCCTCGTGTCCCACAAAACTGGAAACTAGTAGTTTAGCAGTTTTTGAAGTGAGCTTGAACTTGTTTGAAAAATCCAAATGAAACGAGCTGAACCTGATAAACCTGTAGATCTGGTTTAGATCTGGTTTAGACCTGGTTTAGACCTGGTTTAGACCTGGTTTAGTCCTGGTTTAGACCTGGTTTAGACCTGGTTTAGACCTGGTTTAGACCTGGTTTAGACCTGGTTTAGTCCTGGTTTAGACCTGGTTTAGTCCTGGTTTAGACCTGGTTTAGACCTGGTTTAGATCTGGTTTAGACCTGGTTTAGTTCTGGTTTAGACCTGGTTTAGACCTGGTTTAGACCTGGTTTAGTCCTGGTTTAGACCTGGTTTAGTCCTGGTTTAGACCTGGTTTAGTTCTGGTTTAGTTCTGGTTTAGACCTGGTTTAGACCTGGTTTAGACCTGGTTTAGTCCTGGTTTAGACCTGGTTTAGTCCTGGTTTAGTCCTGGTTTAGACCTGGTTTAGTCCTGGTTTAGTTCTGGTTTAGTTCTGGTTTAGACCTGGTTTAGACCTGGTTTAGACCTGGTTTAGTCCTGGTTTAGACCTGGTTTAGTCCTGGTTTAGTCCTGGTTTAGACCTGGTTTAGTCCTGGTTTAGTTCTGGTTTAGACCTGGTTTAGTCCTGGTTTAGTGCTGGTTTAGTCCTGGTTTAGACCTGGTTTAGACCTGGTTTAGACCTGGTTTAGTCCTGGTTTAGACCTGGTTTAGTCCAGGTTTAGACCAGGATTAAACCTGGACTAAACCAGAAAAATAATAATATGAAAGTAATTAAGCCTCAAACATTGATGGAAAACAGTCAGAATTACTTATAGCACTCTTTAGCATTTCGTTTTGAATAATTCAGTTCTGTTACAGTTTTTTTCAGCTCCTTTTAGCTTCGATCCCTTATTCTCTGACCTTTTGAGCCGACTCTTAACGCAGCAGTTGCCTTCAGGGTCCTCGTGTCTCGGTCCTGATTAAACTTGCAGCAGTGTGGAGGTTTGGGGCGCGTTAGCGTTAGCGCAGGTCGCGGTTTAGCCTCGTTCCGTGTGTTTGGGACAGATTTATGAAGCGGAAGGGTCAGAGGTCAGTGTCAGAGCTGATGTAGTCATTACAGTAGTTTATGAGTTTGAGGTCGTCTTGAATATGAATCGATAAAAGAGTCAGAGTGAAGCTGTGGGAAATAAATGTACAAGAGTCAGGACTAAAACTGGATCTAAATCAGGAATAAACCAAGATATGAATCAGAGAACATCACAAGGTTTTATTATTACTATTTAGGATGGATTTGAACAGGTTTTAGTTGGATTTGAACAGGTTTTATTTGGATTTGAAGAGGTTTTAGTTGGATTTGAACAGGTTTTATTTGGATTTGAACAGGTTTTAGTTGGATTTGAACAGGTTTTATTTGGATTTGAAGAGGTTTTAGTTGGATTTGAACAGGTTTTATTTGGATTTGAACAGGTTTTAGTTGGATTTGAACAGGTTTTATTTGGATTTGAACAGGTTTTATTTGGATTTGAAAAGGTTTTAGTTGGATTTGAAGGGGTTTTAGTTGGATTTGAGCAGATTTTAGTTGGATTTGAAGAGGTTTTAGTTGGATTTAAAGAGGTTTTAGTTGGATTTGAAGAGGTTTTAGTTGGATTTAAAGAGGTTTTAGTTGGATTTGAAGGGGTTTTAGTTGGATTTGAAGAGGATTTAGTTGGATTTGAAGAGGTTTTAGCTGGATTTGAAGAGGTTTTAGTTGGATTTGAACAGGTTTTATTTGGATTTGAACAGGTTTTAGTTGGATTTGAAGAGGTTTTAGTTGGATTTGAAGGGGTTTTAGTTGGATTTGAGCAGGTTTTAGTTGGATTTGAAGAGGTTTTAGTTGGATTTCAGCAGGTTTTAGTTGGATTTCAGCAGGTTTTAGTTGGATTTTAAGAGGTTTTAGTTGAATTTGAGCAGGTTTTAGTTGGATTTGAGGAGGTTTTAGTTGGATTTGAGCAGGTTTTAGTTGGATTTGAGCAGGTTTTAGTTGGATTTGAACAGGTTTTAGTTGGATTTGAAGAGGTTTTAGTTGGATTTGAGCAGGTTTTAGTTGGATTTGAAGAGGTTTTAGTTGGATTTGAGGAGGTTTTAGTTGGATTTGAGCAGGTTCTAGTTGGATTTGAGCAGGTTCTAGTTGGATTTGAGCAGGTTCTAGTTGGATTTGAGCAGGTTCTAGTTGGATTTGAGCAGGTTCTAGTTGGATTTGAGCAGGTTCTAGTTGGATTTGAGCAGGTTTTAGTTGGATTTGAGCAGGTTCTAGTTGGATTTGAGCAGGTTTTGGTTGGATTTGAGCAGGTTCTAGTTGGATTTGAGCAGGTTCTAGTTGGATTTGAGCAGGTTTTAGTTGGATTTGAGGAGGTTTTAGTTGGATTTGAGAGTTGGGTGAGATTCTTTTGGACGAATGAATAAAACAAACGTCAGGAACACGGTGTGAACGTCTGACGTGAAATGACAGTTTGTCCCGCGGTCGAACGGCGGCCGTCTTCGTCAGAACATGATCCGACTGATGCACTTTTAATGAGCGGCCTTTAACAGACACGAGTCCCGCGCTGCAATGACTGATGGGAAATCTCATCGAGAGGACGGCCGCGATGACAAACGAGAGATTTCACCGACGGGACTTTTCTGAATTACGTTTAATTAAGAACAGATTCAGGAATGATTCAGTCCAGGTTTGGTCTTGATTTGGTTCTGGTTTCATTTTAAATTTAATGAAAAGTTTGAGAGTTTTTAGCGACGCACTTTTATTGAGCTGCACTAAACTCACACCGAGTCAATTTCTGGATTTAAAACTGAAATTTGGGTGATTTTTTCTAATATTTTTAGCATAAATTAATAAAAATAATGTGTTGGTTTGTTGTATATAATATGCAGAATAATAAGAAAATAGTGATGTATTGATTTGTTAAGAAGCTTTTCAAAATAAGAGCTCTTCATAAACATACCATGTACTTCCAGTAATTTCATTTTTTTGAAGGATTTTAAAGTTTATTGTAATCAAAAACCAAGCACTCAGGAGTATTTAAATCATAATGATCTAAATAAAAATCAGTTCTTTGCTTTGGTGGTGATTTTTTTTTGCCAAAAGCACCAAAAGATGATTAATGTTTCGTTAAAAACTGGGACATCTTCATGTTTTTTACAGATATTTGGGTAAAAAGCTTCAATAGGGATTCATAAACCAATGGAACAAATGGTGACATATAAATGTTATTTTTCATCACTGTTTTGGGTAAAAGAGGATGTTTGAATCTTGGTGACGGTCTGGACCAACGGAGGCCGACTGGAGCTGGTTTTGATCCACGTTCTGGTCCGTCCTCGTGACTTTGGGAGGAAAGCACCGCGGGTCGTGTGTTGACGGAGCGTTATTTCCTCGTTCTGACTCCTCTCTACTTTCTCTCGTTCCAGTTTCATGCTTCAGACTCATTCGATTTGTGGCTGTAGGCTTCACGCAGCTGCCTTCAGACGCTCACAAACACTCGGGAAACACTCGGGATGAAGCTATAGGTTTCAGCGTTCGTACGGACACCACGGATGTAAAGGCCAAATAAACCCTGACAGACGCAGGCCTGTGTTTGAAATGTCACTGCGCTTTTGTTTAGTGTATTTTAGATCATAAATAAACGTGAGGAAGTCAGAAAACCTTCAGATGCTGCAGATGGACTTGAACTGAACCGATACTAAACCTAAATCGACCTCCAGTTGTTTTATTAGAAAATGAAGCTAGTTTCTGGTTCGGTTTGGCCTTTGTTTAGCTTTAGTCCCGTGTTGTACTCTGTCGGGGCAATTCATGGAATGAACTAGTTTCTAATTTTGGACAATGTCAAAAATAGCCACATCACTGAATGAAACTGAACAGAACATCATGTCTTTAACCCTGAGCTGCTCTCTGTGTCGAGGCTAATGCTGTTAGCTTCAGATAAAGACACTAATAATGACAGAGAAACATCATCAGAACAGAAACAAGAGACAGAAACAGAGCAGTGTCTGTGTCACGGAATAGTTTTTGATTTTTGCAAATTAGCCTTCGAGTCCGGAGCTTTTAACGTCTTTTAACAAGACTTTGTGAAGTAAACATCAAACAGAGAAGGCTGAAAATGAAAAGTACTTTACCTAAACGGCTTTATTTTCTCTCCGCTGCTTTATTCTTGTTTTGTCGTATATAAAAATAAATAAGAAAACTTTAAAAACACATTGATTTATCTTTTTAGTTCAGGAGCAAGGTAAAATATCTATAAAAATAAATCAGTTGAAACATGGTTTAGTCTTGTTTTTTGTCTCTTGTGAAGTCTTAGACCTGGTTTGGTCCTGACTTTAAACTCGACTTAGACCGGTTTAGTTTGGTCTGGTCTTACTTTAGTCTTTGATTTAATCCTGGTTTAGACCTGGTTCAGTTTTAAGGTTTAACCAGGACTAAACCAGGACTAAACCAGGACTGAGGCCGTTTCTCCAACTCTTTTCTGAGGTGAGAACAGCCAGAGACTCGGACAAGGCTCTATTGACTCAGATCAAGACCAGAACAAGTCCCGGGTCTGGTTTTTCTTCTGAAGCGACTGTAAACGTGAGAACAACAGGCTTCAGTGAGGACTTAATTAAGCTTCCACTCGACTTCCTCATCGACCGAGGCTGTAATTGGTTTAGACTGTGCTCATAATACGCCGTGTTCTCCTGGGAATCACCGACCGGGCTTTTCTTCATTTATCTTCATTAAAACTGATGCAAATGAGGTTTATGAGCGCTGTTTGAATAAGACAGGTCGTCCTAATGAAGTAAATATAAAGGGCTTAATTGATTCAAAAGAGCAGAGTCTATAAATCATGGCGTAAAACAGCTTTTTATTACAGGATAAAGAGAGACCGCTCCGTCGCAAAGTGCCGTGAAATTGCACTTTATGGAAAACAGCGCTGATAAAGTTGGACGAATACGACAAACAAATGAAGCGAGGTCAGATTAAATGGAGTTCAATTCATTTAAAGTATTGTGGGCTTCTGTTATTTGTGCTGTTCTGTTGTAAACCTGGGTTAAACTGGGATTAAAACTGGATTCAATGGTTTAATTAAGGATTAGACACACATTTCCAAAGAAAAGCACCTTTTAAAAGACCAGATATAAACTATTATGATTATTAGACCAAACTTCCCTAAAGTCAAACCTTTGCAAGTTTAAAAAGCAGTTGTTGTGTTGAGTCAAACTGAAGATACTGTGTTTTAAATAATAATACGTTCCTGACTTTATCATCCTTCAAAAAAAGACGTCAGTTTTGTTTGTTTTTTCGTGAAATGATGCATCGTCTTGCTTCAATATTTTAGTTGTTTGTCAAAGACGGACAATCCTAAATTGGACTGAGTTATAACCTGGTTTAGATGGCTTTTAATTGGTTTAACACACACATTGAACCTGGTTAGAAGTGAATTTAGACAGGTTTAAAGTGGACCATATGAGGTTTTAAATCAGTTAAAACAGGTTACAGCCAGAGTTGGAGGGTTTTTAGTGTTTACAGCAGAACTTTGAGGTCTCAGAACCTGCTTAAACCTGGATTTG
Organism: Rhyacichthys aspro; assembly: GCA_036850595.1. Lineage (NCBI taxonomy): Eukaryota > Metazoa > Chordata > Actinopteri > Gobiiformes > Rhyacichthyidae > Rhyacichthys > Rhyacichthys aspro. The sequence continues at coordinate 1,293,174 of CM072165.1, forward strand.
GACGGGTTTAAAGTGGCTTAACCTGATTTATATTAATGGGAGATTTAAATACGAATAGTGACATTGAAATTACTAGTTTTAACCATTACATTTTCTTAGTATTGAATTTAGTTCACTTTAAACCAGGACTAGAACCTACTGATAAAGAGCTGAAAGGAAATAAAGATTTTAAATGTGAGGTTTTAAATATGGATTTGTTATATATCAGTGTATTTATCTGAATGGAACAGATACGGTACCGTTTATATTCCTTTTTTCTCTAGAAAGCTGTGTCTTTTTTCAGAATAAACGCACTAGTTCCTGATTTTTCCACTAAAACTCATCCACCTGAACGACCCAGATGTTCACTGCAGTTATTTTTAACACCAGCCTCGACCCTCGTTTAACTCGCCGTAAACGCGTTAGCCTCGGGCGCTAACACGCTAACACGCTCCACGACTCGGTCTGGCGCCGGAGCCAGGTTTTCCTGACGTCTGTGAACGTCTCGAGGCTGAGTCTCTTCAGTCGAGCGGAACTAAAACGTGTTCGATGTGTTCGGAGCCTGTTTATTCAGTAAATATTCATCGTAAACACACACTATTTAAACACAATATAGGCCATCATTTAATTAGACCTGGTTAGACCTGGTTTAGACCTGGTTTAGACCTGGTTAGACCTGGTTTAGACCTGGTTAGTCCTGGTTTAGACCTGGTTAGTCCTGGTTTAGACCTGGTTAGACCTGGTTAGACCTGGTTAGACCTGGTTTAGACCTGGTTAGACCTGGTTTAGACCTGGTTAGTCCTGGTTTAGACCTGGTTAGACCTGGTTAGACCTGGTTAGACCTGGTTTAGACCTGGTTAGACCTGGTTAGACCTGGTTTAGACCTGGTTAGACCTGGTTTAGACCTGGTTAGACCTGGTTTAGACCTGGTTAGTCCTGGTTTAGACCTGGTTAGACCTGGTTAGACCTGGTTAGACCTGGTTTAGACCTGGTTAGACCTGGTTAGACCTGGTTTAGACCTGGTTAGACCTGGTTTAGACCTGGTTTAGACCTGGTTGTTCCTGGTTTAGACCTGATTAGACCTGATTAGACCTGGTTTAGTCCTGGTTTAGACCTGGTTAGACCTGATTAGACCTGGTTTAGACCTGGTTAGACCTAATTAATCCTGGTTTAGACCTGGTTAGACCTGATTAGACCTGGTTTAGAGCTGGTTAGACCTGAGTAGACCTGGTTTAGACCTGGTTAGACCTGATAAAGTCCTGGTTTAGATCTGATAAAGTCTTGGGTTAGACCTGGTTTAGACCTGGTTTAGACCTGATGAAGTCCTGGTTTAGACCTGGTTTAGACCTGGTTTAGTCCTGGTTTAGACCTGATAAAGTCCTGGTTTAGACCTGATAAACCTTGGTTTAGTTTCTGGTTTAAGACTGAGTTAGTCCTGGTTAAGGTTAGTTTAATCTTGGTTTGATCCTGATGTAGTCCTTGTTTTGTTCTGGATTTAATCCTGGTTTATACAAAGGTTTTGATCTTGTTTAAAATAGGCTCAAGCAGATTTAGTCCTGATTTAGTCCTGATTTAGTCCTGATTTTAACTCTCTTTTTCTCTTTTACTTGTAGTTTTTGTCCTGGTTCAATCTTGGTTTAGTCCTCGATTAGTCCCTGGTTTATTTCTAGGTTTAGTTCTTGTTTAATCCTCTTTCAGGTTTTGCCTTAAAGCAGGTTCAACCTTTGTTTTTAAAGAAAAGCTCCTACATTAACAGGATTTTATTTTGGCGGGATTACATTGGATTTCAGGATAAAACCCAAAGGTTGTAGGAAGGTGTTTATGATCAGCTTTTTCAAATGTAGTTTACAGTTCGTCCACATTGTTCTGACTCTGATAAAAACAAGTGTCGAGTGGGAGTTTTAATCACAGCTTTATTTTGGAGGAGTTTGTGAAAATCTGACTCACTTTATCCAACGACGTATTAAAAAAATCAATAAACAACTCTACACCAGTTCTAAACCAGGTCTAAACCAGGTCTAAATCAGGTCTAAACTAGGTCTAAACCAGGACTAAACTAGGTCTAAACCAGGTCTAAACCAGGACTAAACTAGGTCTAAACCAGGACTAAACCAGGACTAAACCAGGTCTAAACCAGGACTAAACCAGGACTAAACCAGGTCTAAACCAGGACTAAACCAGGACTAAACCAGGACTAGGACAGGTTTTCTTTGTGTGACGTCCCAAATCCTTTAAATTCACGTCACATAAAAACAGTCAAAAGAGGAACTGTATTCAATAAAAACAGGATCCAAACGAGTCTTGGAGCTAACGAGGGGCAAACTGGGGCAAACCGGGGCAAACCGGGGCAAACCGGGGCCAACCGGGGTCAGAGGAGCCGCTGGGGTCAGAGCGACTCGATGTTCCCTTCACCTTCATTAACTCTGAGGCCTTCGCTGTAAAATACATCTGAAAAATGGAAATGAATGAGTCCTATTCAAATGAACAGAAAGTTAGATTTAGTCCTGGATTTGGTCCTGATTTGGTCTTGGTTCAGTTCTGGTCCAGCCCTGGGTTTAGTCCGTGGTTCGGTCTGGGTCTCACAGCAAGACTAGACCAGGACTAAACCACGAATAAACTGAGGACTAATCCAGGTTTAACCAAGATCAAAACTAAAAGAACACTAAAGTAGGACTGAATCAAGGCCAAATCAGGTTTAACCAGGACTAAACCAGGTCTAAACCAGGTCTAAACCAGGTCTAAACCAGGGCCAAACCAGGGACTAAACCAGGGACTCAATCATAGACAAGACCAAGGATAAACCAGCACCAAGTCCAGACTAAACCAGGACTAACCCAAGACCAAAATCCAAACTAAATTCAAACAGAATCCAGGACTTAACCAGGACCAAACTGATCCTTTATTCTAAAGCCGGTGTAACTGTGGGAGGACGGTCTTGTCTCTGGTCCTGAGCTGAGTCTGTTGGAGGACGGTCTTGTCTCTGGTCCTGAACCGAGTCTGTGGGAGGACGGTCTTGTCTCTGGTCCTGAGCTGAGTCTGTTGGAGGACGGTCTTGTCTCTGGTCCTGAGCCGAGTCTGTGGGAGGACGGTCTTGTCTCTGGTCCTGAGCCGAGTCTGTTGGAGGACGGTCTTGTCTCCGGTCCTGAGCCGAGTCTGTGGGAGGACGGTCTTGTCTCTGGTCCTGAGCTGAGTCTGTTGGAGGACGGTCTTGTCTCTGGTCCTGAGCCGAGTCTGTTGGAGGACGGTCTTGTCTCCGGTCCTGAGCCGAGTCTGTTGGAGGACGGTCTTGTCTCTGGTCCTGAGCCGAGTCTGTGGGAGGACGGTCTTGTCTCTGGTCCTGAGCCGAGTCTGTGGGAGGACGGTCTTGTCTCTGGTCCTGAGCCGAGTCTGTGGGAGGAACACTGGCCGTTGACCAAACTGTTCTTTTTATTCAGATAAACCCCACGAGCTGCGCTTCTTCCTGTTTAGTTCCTGTTTTAATCGGATTAGTCGCAGTAATCTGCCGTTTGTGGACGTGACAGGTTTAGAAGAGTTCTCCGGTGGGAGTGGGCCGGGATCCGAGGACTTCTCTACGGGCTTTGTGCTTTATTTCACCAGAAACCTGCTCGTTTAGGAGATTACTGCCCCCTAGTGGAGGGATAATGCAGAGGCGTGTGGAGCAAGATAAGACCTGGATTTAAAATGAACTGGAAAAAAAAAAAGTTTATTTTTATTTAAATGTATTGAGAACAAACAGGACTAAAGCAGGACTACCACAGACTTAACACTGAACACTGTAAAAACACAAGTAATAAAATAAAATATAAAATATCATCTAGTTTTAACTATTTGTTATTTATCAGGCTTCATCTAAACCAGGAATAATTCAATATAAACCAGAGTAAACTGGGTCTAAACCAACACTTAACCAGGTCTAACTCAGAATCAAACCAGGACTTAACACTGTAAAAACAGTCTAAACCTGGTCTAAACCTGGTCTAAACCAGGACTAAACCCGGTCTAAACCAGGTCTAAACCTGGTCTAAACCCGGTCTAAACCTGGTCTAAAACCAGTCTAAACCAGGTCTAAAGCCAGTCTAAAGCCAGTCTAAAGCCAGTCTAAACCCGGTCTAAACCCGGTCTAAACCAGGTCTAAACCCGGTCTAAACCCAGCCTAAACAGTCTTTTTTTATTCCTGCAGTGATCCAGTGAAATGGCGTCTTTGTTCTGTTGACACAAAATGGAGGCCTTGGATGAAGCCAACTCCACTCGGGACAAGCCCCGCCTCCTGCCGCCGCCCGACGCCGCCCTCGACAACCCGGGTTACCATGACTACGAGCCCGGCGGCAGCGCCATGGCGACGGCTCTGCCCACGGTTCTGTTCGAGGGGATGAACTTCCCCGAGGACACCATCCGACTGCTCAGCGTTCAGGTCGGTTGGTTAGCTCCTCGTGTAGCGGCGCTCCTTGTGGCCGTCGGGGGACGTACACCCTGAACCTGACCTTTTATCGGTTCCTGCAGGTGGTGCTGATCCTGGCCTACAGCACCATCATCGTGCTGGGGGTTCTGGGTAATTCTCTGGTCATCTACGTCATTTACCGCTTCAAGACTCTGAGGACCGTCACTAACTTCTTCATCGCTAACCTGGCCGTCGGTACGTACGCAGGTTCTCTCAGATCTACTCTTAAACCTTTAAAAATGGACTTTTATTTGAAATATTTATGGTTGTTATAGCTACAGCAAATCTAACACTTAAACTAAACTAAAGGGATACGAACCTGGTCCTGGTTCAGACCTGGTCCTGAACTGGTTTAAGGTCAGGCTTAGTCCAATACTTTAATGTTTGATAAACCAGGACTGAACCAACCGTTTGTCTCTGTGACATGTCTCTGATGTCTTTTTATTGCTGTTTCTTGTTCTGTTTAAAGAAGGAACTTTAAACAAAGCAGCTGCTCAAATCCTTCATAAATCCTCCCAAAGTCTCAGAATCAAACAGCTGCAGACGAACTGTGAAGGACAAACACAAAATACTTCAGAAAATAGACAATGGCTTCAATCACAAAAATGTTGCTGCTGTAAAAGCCGCTGTGGTTTGAGTTTTGACCCTCTAAAGCTGCTGTAGTTGTAGTTTTGACCCTCTAAAGCTCCTGTAGTTGTAGTTTTGACCCTCTAAAGCTACTGTATTTGTAGTTTTGACCCTCTAAAGCTGTTGTAGTTGTAGTTTTGACCCTCTAAAGCTACTGTAGTTGTAGTTTTGACCCTCTAAAGCTGTTGTAGTTGTAGTTTTGACCCTCTAAAGCTGTTGTAGTTGTAGTTTTGACCCTCTAAAGCTGTTGTAGTTGTAGTTTTGACCCTCTAAAGCTGTTGTAGTTGTAGTTTTGACCCTCTAAAGCTGCTGTAGTTGTAGTTTTGACCCTCTAAAGCTGCTGTAGTTGTAGTTTTGACCCTCTAAAGCTGCTGTAGTTGTAGTTTTGACCCTCTAAAGCTGCTGTAGTTGTAGTTTTGACCCTCTAAAGCTGCTGTAGTTGTAGTTTTGACCCTCTAAAGCTGTTGTAGTTGTAGTTTTGACCCTCTAAAGCTGCTGTAGTTGTAGTTTTGACCCTCTAAAGCTGCTGTAGTTGTAGTTTTGACCCTCTAAAGCTGCTGTAGTTGTAGTTTTGACCCTCTAAAACTGTTGTAGTTGTAGTTTTGACCCTCTAAAGCTGCTGTAGTGTGAGTTTTGACCCTCTAAAGCTGTTGTAGTTGTAGTTTTGACCCTCTAAAGCTGCTGTAGTTGTAGTTTTGACCCTCTAAAACTGTTGTAGTTGTAGTTTTGACCCTCTAAAGCTGCTGTAGTGTGAGTTTTGACCCTCTAAAGCTACTGTAGTTGTAGTTTTGACCCTCTAAAGCCTCTGTAGTTGTAGTTTTGACGTCCTTGAAAAGCCTTTTAAATCATTTCTGAAACAGAGTGTGACCCTTGTTTATTTGTCAGGCCTCGGCTCAGAGCCTCTGAGTCGTTTCCGATGCTGTGCTCAGTTCAGACCTTGTCAGATCCGGGCTGACGTCCAGAGAGCGCTGACCTCTGGAGGTCGAACCATGACTCATGGAGTGTCAGCTCTGATCTGCAGTGATTCAGCCCAGACCAAACACGACTCAGCGTTTAATCTGTTTCACACGTTCACGTCGGAGCAGGGACACTCTCTGATTTCTGATGTGTTTTCTCGTCGGGTTCCAGGGAGTTTCCTCAGACCCTCCTGAGTCCGTTTGAATAGTCCAGTATTTAATAAATGTGGTTCTATTTGATCCTAATGTGAAGTCTGTTTAAATGTGCTGCACAGATGATATTTACACATGTTGCCGAGAAAAGGCCTGGACTTTTGTTCCTGCACAATATCAGAAAAACTATTTTATTATTAAAAGAATATGAGCTGTGATATGATTTAGGAAATATAAATAAATAAATGGCTCAACAAAGCAGGAGCTAAATCGATATTAAAGACTGAACCAGGAATAAAGCAGGACTTTTTTAAATTTTGACGCACCACAGTTTGATTTTCTGTTTGGACGATATTTTGAGGCCAAAAGTAGATATCCATCACACACTTTTAATAAAAATAAATAAATAGATACATATAGATATCACAGACAGATATCGCGATAACGATAAATTTGTGATATATCGTGAAGCCCTTACACCTGTTTAAATCTAATCAAATCTGGTCTAAATCCAACTAAAACTGGTTCAAATCCATCTAAAGCCAAGTCCTGTGGTTGTATTAATGAGGAACAGAATAAAAATCAGTCAAAGTTTTGTATTAAATGGGGGCAATAGGAAATAATTAGTTTTTAATATTTTCCTAAAAATGTATAAATATATTCATATCAGAGTTATTTGAACCGAGATATGATTGAATGAGTGCATTATTGATGGCTGCACCAGTCTCCAAACTTTAGTGACAACTTTTCCAACAATCTTCGACTTAACACTAAAATTTTAGGTGAAAAATGAGTAAAACCTAAAGACAGTGAACTCACCACTCGCCGGTCTGTCGTCTGTGAAATTATATTCATTTAAATGTGGCCTTAAAGTAACTCTCCAAACGCATCAAGAGTCGACAGTGTTTTCTTCTGTTTAATTAAAGATAGCCAGCAGTGACAGAGCGTCCAATTTACTCCAACGTCCCTCAAAGGCACCACGTCCATATATTTATGTATTTGTAAATTATTCTTTAAAAACAGCAGTATTTTTGACTCATGGCACTTTTCCAAAAGCAGCTTTGGGCCAAAACAGTCTAATTTCTCTTGTCTGTGTTCATCTCTAATGAGTTTACACCGTTTCATTAAAAAATACATGCGTTTTTCTGTCTTTTGTTAAAGTCTTGTCCTTTTGCTGAGGCCAGACGTCGGGTTGAACTATGACCCGGATGTTTTACAGCGAAACGTGACTCGGCAGAACTCATCCAAAACCGACGCAGGGCAGAGGTCACACTTGAGACTCCAGGACACAGCGTCGTACATTCAGCTCCCGAGAGCTCTTTTCTGAGTCAACTCTTGTGATTCTGAAGCCTCTCTTTGTTCTTTGTGACTTTATCTGGTTTGAGGATCATTTAGTTTCAGTTCTTTGTTCTTAAAGTAACAGAGTGAAGGGAGCTGACTCTGAAACTAGACCCAAAAGACTAAAAAAGAATCAAAAATACAAAAGCGAAAATGTTGAAAATGTAAATATGTCAAGTTTAGCACAAACTTGAAATGGCTTCAGACAAAAGTATCAAAGGTCAAAGGCCAAGTAAATTCATTTAACTTTAAGCTCTTTAATAGTTAAGTTATTTAAATCAAAGAATGAATTTACATTTTAACTCAGATTATACAACCAATGAATTCATAAAAATGAAAACTCAAATCAAATAAACTACTCAAATTAAATGTTGTACCTTGGCTTTTACACTTAATAAATTCATGTTTTAAGATAAACTATTTACTCAACATGTAAATGAGTGTTTGAAGTAAAATACATAATAAATGATGATAACTACACTGTGTTTCTTTCATGAACTAGAGCCTCGTCCTTCATCCTTCGACTCAACACGTTTGCAGCGTCCACCGGGCGAATAATTACCGCAGACGCTTAATTAAACACTTTCTCGTTAACTCAGCCGTGACCGTCCACACTGTGTGAGATTCAGGCTGAAGCCAGTTTTCTCTCCGTCTCTTCCTCTCGACCAAAACAAAGAGTTTGAGTTTTCTCTTAAACGTTTGAACGGTGGTTTGTGACAGACTCCAGATAAATCCCAGTCGTGCTCATTTACAGAAATCCTTCCTAATGTTTTCTCTTTTCTTCATTTATAAAAACATGCGTCAGAATGAGTCTCATACTTATTTAATCCGTGGAGTCGATGGAGGATGAAGCATCTGTGTCTGACTCCACCTCTGTTCAACATCTGTTCAACATCTGCAGCGTCAGTCTGCGTCTGAACCTCCGAACGCTGCACAAATGTGGGTTAATCCTCAAACCTGTATCGGCTGAAAATGAAAGAATCATCCGCCGACGCCGACCTACATCGTGTTGTTATGAATATTTAATAAATGGGTTTTTAAGGAACAGAAGTTTGGGTTTGTAGGTTTCAGTTCGATTTAGGATCTGCATCTAGTTTAATAAACGTTTAAATCTGAACATCTGTAGCAGGCTTTTAGTGGGTTTGTATTTCTCATAACTTTAGCCATTTATTATGAAATTAGACAAAATCAAAATGTAATCAGACCTGAACTCAAACTCATAACAGTTCATTGTAGTTTTAATATTTCATAAAATAGGATAAAATAAGAAAGTTATGTTGGTCACATCTGATTATTACAGTTTTTGGATTACTATGGTCGTGTAAACGGGTTCAATATGTCAATTTTGTTTTTTTGGCAATTGTTTCACAATTTTAGTTTTGTTCGAGGAGGTTTAAGGTTTTAGTTCCAATCTCTGAGAAACAATAGAAGACAATACAAGATAATAGAAGACTTGAATGTGCCCTGGACTGTTCTAAGGGATTGTAATAGATGAGAACCTCTATTCAGGAACAGAAAACCTTGGACAATCACATGCTCCAAAAAGGAGCGCTCCCATTGGTCGACACTTGTCACATGACGTTCCAGGAAGTTTAATAGCTGCAGATAAAGTGTATTTTCAGCTGAATATGTCTTTTAACAGAGAAACAGCTGAAAAAAGAAAAGCATCAACAGAGAAAAGGGAGACAACGTAAAACACAGATAAATACTGTCAATTCAATCACGTAATGTTTAACGAGGAGGAGATAATTGTCGTCCTGACGCTGAAGTCACAGCTAAGCTAACGCTAAACTCTAAACTTCAGTTTGGTCAAATGGATTAGTATTTTGTGGTTTTATTTTTTAATAAAAGAGAATCAGGAGAGGTCTCTAGGCTGATTTTGGAGGAGAGTCTGAGACAGGGACTAATATTTGGGACCAGGTCTCAGTCTAAAACCTGGTACAGCTCTTGTTAAAGGCCTCTAGTTTTTCACCTGAAGGCAGCTCAAACCCAAACGGGACTAAAGCTTGTCCCTCTCTGTAGCGGACCTCCTGGTGAACACCCTGTGCCTGCCCTTCACTCTGGTCTACACGCTCCAGGGCGAGTGGAAGTTCGGCAGCACCCTCTGTTTCCTGCTGCCGTACGCTCAGGGCCTGGCCGTCCACGTGTCCACCGTCACACTCAACGTGATCGCGCTGGACAGACACAGGTGAGACGGGACGGGACGGGACCAGGACGGGACAGGACGGGGACGGGGATGGGGACGGGACCAGGACAGGACGGGACCAGGACAGGACGGGACCGGGACAGACCGGGACAGACCGGGACAGACCGGGACAGATCAGGGCTAATCTATTTACTGTGCGTGTGGCGTTCAGGTGCATCGTGTACCATCTGGAAACCCGGATGCGTAAAGACGTGTGTTTCGGGGTCATCGCTCTGACCTGGGTCCTCAGCGCCGTCCTGGCCAGTCCCCTCGCCATCTTCAGAGAGTACGGCTCCTTCACCCTGGACGGGCACACCATACAGGTACTAGTACACACTACAGGTACTAGTACACACTACAGGTACTAGTACACACTACAGGTACTAGTACACACTACAGGTACTAGTACACACTACAGGTACTAGTACACACCATACAGGTACTAGTACACCATACAGGTACTAGTACACACTACAGGTACTGGTACACACTACAGGTACTAGTACACACTACAGGTACTAGTACACACTACAGGTACTAGTACGCACTACAGGTACTAGTACACACTACAGGTACTAGTACACACTACAGGTACTAGTACACACCATACAGGTACTAGTACACCATACAGGTACTAGTACGCACTACAGGTACTAGTACACACACTACAGGTACTAGTACACATACAGGTACTAGTACACACTACAGGTACTAGTACACACTACAGGTACTAGTACACACTACAGGTACTAGTACACACTACAGATACTAGTACACACCATACAGGTACTAGTACACACTACAGGTACTAGTACACACTACAGGTACTAGTACACATTACAGGTACTAGTACACACTACAGGTACTAGTACACCATACAGGTACTAGTACACACTACAGGTAATAGTACACATTACAGGTACTAGTACACACTACAGGTACTAGTACACACTACAGGTACTAGTACACATTACAGGTACTAGTACACACTACAGGTACTAGTACACCATACAGGTACTAGTACACACTACAGGTAATAGTACACATTACAGGTACTAGTACAACCTACAGGTACTAGTGCACACTACAGGTAATAGTACACATTACAGGTACTAGTACACACTCATACAAGGACACAACAACAGAATGAACAGGAGGGAATCGACCCAACAACCCTCTGGTTATTGGACGCCCTGCTCTACCTCCTGAACTACTGCCCCTTGTTATAACTGTAAATAAAAGAAAAAGACGCTGAAATATAATGAATATGTGTAATTACACATGGGTTTATTGTTATAAGAATGTTATAACTTCATGAAGTTATTTCATATATTTGTACAGTTTTTGTGTGTTTTTTTTGATAAATGTGTGTTTTGTTTGTAGATCCAGTGAAATGAGGAGTTAAAGTGCAGTAAATGAACAGCCTCTGTCTGGTTTTGTGTCAGGTTTGTACCGAGAAGTGGCCCGGTAAGAACACGGACGGGACGGTGTACAGTATCTCCATGTTGATCCTGCAGTACTTCCTGCCTCTGTCCATCATCTCCTTCGCTTACGCCCACATCTGGTCCAAACTCCGGGGCCACGTGAGTCCGGCCGAAAACGCCGGCGCCAGCTCCGAACGCCACGCCCGCCGCCGTAAAACCACCAAGATGCTGGTGACGATGGTGGTGGTGTTCGCGGTGAGCTGGCTCCCGTTCCACGCCTTCCAGCTCGCCACCGACATCGACAGCTCCGTCCTGGACATGAGGGACTTCCGTCTGCTCTACACGCTGTTCCACGTGGTCGCCATGTGCTCCACCTTCGCCAACCCGCTGCTCTACGGCTGGATGAACCGCAACTACCGCGCCGCCTTCCTGGCCGTGTTTAAATGCAACGGAGACCGAGGGCGAGCCGCGCGGTTGGACAGTATTCATCCAATCACAAACCAGAAAGGAAAGGGGCGGGACAAAAAGAAGACCATGGAAAGTCAGGACACGGTGACGCCGAGACTTAACGCCACGGACGTCTGAACGTGAGAAAACCAGGTCTAAACCAGGACTAAACCAGGTCTAAACCAGGTCTAAACCAGGACTAAACCAGGACTAAACCAGGACTAAACCAGGACTAAACCAGGTCTAAACCAGGTCTAAACCAGGACTAAACCAGGACTAAACCAGGACTAAACCAGGTCTAAACCAGGACTAAACCAGGTCTAAACCAGGACTAAACCAGGACTAAACCAGGACTAAACCAGGACTAAACCAGGTCTAAACCAGGACTAAACCAGGACTAAACCAGGTCTAAACCAGGTCTAAACCAGGTCTAAACCTGGTCTAAACCAGGATTCCACCACCAAACCCACCAAAACCAGAACAAAACCGGCCCACAACCCACCCCAACCCAGGCCAACCCAGGCCCAACCCCGCCCAACCCGGCCAAACCCCCGGCCCCCCCCCAACCCCCCAAACCCCCCCCCGCCCCACCCCGGCCCAAACCGGGCCAACCAGGCAAACCGTCTAAACCAGGACTAAACCAGGGACTAAACCAGGTCTAAACCAGGACTAAACCAGGACTAAACCAGGTCTAAACCAGGTCTAAACCAGGACTAAACCAGGACTAAACCGGGACTAAACCAGGACTAAACCAGGACTAAACCAGGACTAAACCTGGTCTAAACCAGGTCTAAACCAGGACTAAACCAGGACTAAACCTGGACTAAACCTGTACTAAACCTGGTCTAAACCAGGTCTAAACCAGGACTAAACCAGGACTAAACCAGGACTAAACCTGGACTAAACCTGTACTAAACCTGTACTAAACCTGTACTAAACCTGGTCTAAACCTGTACTAAACCTGGTCTAAACCAGGACTAAACCAGGACTAAACCAGGACTAAACCAGGACTAAACCAGGTCTAAACCGGGACTAAACCAGGACTAAACAAAGACCAAAGACAAACCAGGACCAGGACTAAACTGGAACGAAACACAGATCAAATCCTATTTAATAATATTTTCTTAATGTATTCCAGGAATGAAAATGAAGATGTCGGGACCAAGACCGGGATTAGACCGGGATTAGACCAGGATTAGACCGGGATTAGACCAGGATTAGACCAGGATTAGACCAGGATTAGACCAGGATTAGACCGACAGAGTCCGGACGTGGGCAGGACCAAAGACAATGAGCTGGGAAATAGAAACTGTGAAGAAGACAAGGACAAAAATAACGGGACAAAAGCGGATTAAACCTGACGGAGTGACGGCTGAATGTGGGACCTCGTTGTGACTCGATCCTCGACGGATTTCAACTTCGTCTGAGGATTTAGAACAAAAAATGAATAAAAAATGAAGATCCGAGCGTTGTTTTCTGAGGAAAAACTTGACGTGAACAAACTTTGATGGAAGCTGTTTGGACCGACGCTCGTTGTGAAGCTTCAAGGGGCTCGGACTTCGGAGTGTTTTGGTTCTGAACGGGAGACGTTTGGAAACGGTTTGGAGAAGCAAACGGGAGCTGAGCAGCAGCTAAGTGTGGGCAATGGACAGATGGATTTGTTCTGATTAAAAACAAATGAATAAAATAGAAATAAAACAGGACTTGACCAGGATTAAACCAAGAAAAATGGAATAAAATGGTCTCTCTGTGAAGAATATTAAGACTAAACTGGACTAAAACCTGCATTTATGGCTAAACCAAGAATAATGGCACCAAAAACCATTAACTAAGGAATACATAATGAGTAAATTAAATTAAAGATTTAATTAAGACTTCATTTAGTCCAAGATTAAAATGAAAGAAAACCAAATCCAACACAAATCCAGAACAAATCAAAGGTTAAAAAAACCTAAATCAGGAGTAAACTTCAGACTAAAGTGAGATCCAAACCAAGAATAAAAACCTGATAAAACCTAAACCAAGGCACATTTAGCTGAGGTTAGTTTGCTCCTGTCTGCTTCTCCAAACTGACCCTAAACCAACTTTAACCGACGACGATGGAGGCTTCATTGTTGCATGAAACTGATTTAAAAAAAAACAAGTGAAAAAGTGGAACAAATGCATGACGACAGATGGAGTTGTGTTAATAAAACGTCTACATTTCTGGGAAAAAGGGCTTTGTTTAACTGTGTCCTTCCTTCTTTCCTTGTTTCCTTGTTTCCTTTCCTCGTTGTGTCACTGTCATTCTTCATAAACTGCTTTGAGACTTTCTTTCTCTGTAAATTATTTTATAGAGTAAAGCTCCCTCCGGCTTCTGCAAACTTCTCAAATAAATCCTATCTTTTTGAATTCCCAAACGAGCCGCTGTTTAAACGTAAAAGTATTTAAGGTTTAATTACTTTCACAGTTTCCCTTTGGCTCAAACAAACGTATTAAAACTAATGAATACACTGTTTTTATCTGAGTTCAGTGGGTTTTTACTGTCGTGCCATTTCAATGAACAGATCTAATCCACATTTTAAAATATTGATAAAATTGTTGCCTCTTTTACAAATGTGTTATTTACTATGATTATTTTTTTACATATTGTGTAGTTACTTCTGTTAAATGTGCGTATTTGTCAAACTTTTCTGCCATTACAAATGCATTGATACATGATTACAGGCATTTTTGTAATTTTTTTTAATTTTTTAATTTTATTTATTGATAGCACTTTGTTCCCGCTCAGTAATAGCATAGTAATAGTATGGTAATAAGATGATAATAAACAGGTCATGCTAAAGTAATTAGTGCCCAGTCCTGCATGAGTTCCTAATGGTTATAAAAGCTATACATGTTGGAAATATTGTTTACTATTCACTACCTGTTATAACCATGTTATTACCGAGACAGGAAACAAAGTGTGACCAATTTATTTTTTTACAGAATTAAGTAAACATCACAAAATGCAGCTTTAACAAAAGGGAACATTTATGCATCTTTCCAAATGCATTATTTAATTACATATTAAATTGTAATTGTTGTTTTATTACATAACACAGTTTGATTTGTTGGTTTACAACATGGTGCTACTATTATTACTTTTTCACATATAGCATATATTACATATTTATATTGTGATTCGATTAAATGAGGCTTTCAGGCAGTTTTACAAAATGTTTTTATTTTATTTTTTACATGGGGTGAATATTATGTCACATTTGTTATTGATTTAGTAATTACATGATGCACCATTAGTACATTATTTATGACATTATTACTTGTCACATTTAATTAGTTACTACCAAATTTATTGCAAGAAGTGTTATTACACATGCCACATTATTGGTAACACTTTATAATAACTACATACTATTGAGCAGTAATAAAGCATTAATAAATATGTATTTAAAGATGAATGAATAAAGAGTTTATAAATGTTAAAATGTAATTTATATATTTATAATATACATGAGATCGATAACAATGTTTATAACTGAATGTTGCTTATTAATGTATGATTAATGCTTTGTAAATGATGGAATAAGTAGTTACCAATACTTAACTAATGTTTAATAGAGGGTAGTTGTTATAAAGTGTTTCCAAATTATTAGATTTCATCAGTTTACTGGAAAATGTGGTTTTGTCACATAATGAATAGTTTTTATTCCATTTTTAGTCAGGCGTACACTTTCATAAACTGGTATTTTTACATCCTTCTTTGTCATATTTTACATTTGACTGAAAACACATCACAGGAATTCTTTCAAGTTGGGTTTTATAACGTAATGACATGAAAAGTATTATTTATTGCTTTATTAGACGATTACATGATGTGTCCAATTGGTTTAAAACAAAATAATATGTCTATTATAATATACAGCCTTTAGTTGCAGTTCCACAAGTGTCCACCAGGAAACAGTCCGTTTTCTTTCTGAAGCAGTGCTTTATCTCGTCCACAGTGTGTTCTGATCCAGATGTGTTCAAACCCTGATTTATGTCGAGGAGGAGACGCAGCCTTTTACTGAAACATGAATGTACTCCGGCTAATGTTGAATATTGTATAAATCGTGTAAATACTGTGTGAACGACTGTAACCAAGCACAAAGTGTTGGCCTTTAATTCTCCAACAATGTACTCTTCTCAAGCACAAACTCCGTCTGGCCTCGTTCTTTGTCTCTGTTTTCAAAATGAAATGAGATAAAATACTGGTTTGTGGGAATGTGTCAGAAAAATCCACTCATTTTCTCCTGGTTTTCTAGGGTCAGCCGTAAAAACAGAGTTCCCTCTCCCCAGACACTTCCTCTGGAGTAAGTCCTGAAGATGAGACAGTCCCGTCAGTCGTGTTAAGGTAGGAACAGAGAGCAATGGGCATTTTCAACCAAACACAAAAACAAAATGAAACCGCAAACAGTTTACTGTAAAATCAATTTGAATAAAAACAGTCTTTATGATCCATCTTCTGTTTATTCTAATAGAACCTTTATTCACGCTGACGCTGAAGTCACAGCTAAGCTAACGCTAAACTCTAAACTTCAGTTTGGTCAAATGGATTAGTATTTTGTGGTTTTATTTTTTAATAAAAGAGAAGCAGGAGAGGTCTCTAGACTGATTTTGGAGGAGAGTCTGAGACAGGGACAAAAGAAGAACATCAGGGACTGGAGCTTTTATTTCAGGAATGAATTTAAAGGTGGCTTCATCGTGAGGCGTTTAGGGCGAGTCCCATCTGGAGGATTCTTTTATTTTCTAAACAAAGAATCAGTCTGGTCTCTGTGGACAGAATCACCTGCCTCTGGACACATTTGGACAAAGAAACAAAACCTTTCCCAGTGGTTTTGGAGCGATGGATGAAGCTGGAGGAAGTGTCTGGGGAGACTCTTCTGGTTCCTTCTCTTTTGGATGAATCCTTGTTTCTACAGATGCTCAGAGTGTGTGCGGATCGTTCAGAGATGAAACATTTCTGAGTGTGGCGCTGTCTCTCGTTAAAGAAGCGACGGTGAACAGTCGAGAGATTCTGTTTGTTCAGTTAATATTTCAGCGTTTAGCGACAAAAACATGACTCAGGACTAATCTGAAGCTTTTCTGGGATTATGTTTTTTAGATTAACAGGAGATCATCTTTTGTTTTATCCATCCTGCCTTCCTTCTAGACTCACTGTTATCAGACGTCACTTGTCCAACTAAAAACTGTTCAAATCCAACTAAATGTAAGGACAAAACCGTGACTAATCCAAGAATAAACCAGGACTAAAACCAGGACTACACTAGGTCCATCCAGGACTAAATAAATAATACAATAACAGATATATCACTACATTCAGTTATCGTCGAGTGAAACACAGACTTGTGGAGAGAGTAAACCCCAGTAGACTGGAGTTAATGGGAGATGGTTGACGTCGAGGGGTCTCTGAGACGGAGCTGACCCTAAAAACCCAACAGTGGAATAACGGCAGGGTCGCTCCGGAGGCAATCGCATTGTTTACCAGCGACAAGCGCCCAGATTTCCCCCGAGACCCAGTCTGGAGTCAGGCCTCAGAGAGATGCCCCGACCGAGGAAACACACCACAAACCACGGCTTATCCTGAAATCAAGCCAAATAAATCCAACTAAAACCATTATTTATCTTTCATTTACACTGCTTCCATCCAAATCTGACTAAAACCTTCTTATAACCAATTAAATCCTCTTTAAATCCAACTAGAACCTGCTCTAATCCAACTAAAACCTGCTTTAATCCATCTAAAACCTTCTCAGATCCAATTAAACCCTCTTTAAATCCTGCTGAAACCATTTCAAGTTAATGGAAAACCTATTCAAATCCACCTAAAACCTGTTCAAATCCAAGTAAAACGTCTCAGATCCAATTAAAACCTCTAAAAATCCAACTAAAACCGATTCTAATCCAACTTAATCCTGTTTCAATCCATCTAAAACCTACTTAGATCCAATTAAACTCTTTTCAAATTCAAAAACCTATTAAAATCTAACTAAAACCGATTCTAATCCCACTAAAACCTGTTCCAATCCAATTGAAACCTATTCAGATCCAACATAAACCTGTTTAAATCCATTTAAACCGTTCCCAGCCACAGATTTTGTCCGAGGCTGAACGTGTCCTAAAGCCATGTGTCAGAACAACACTGAAAAAGATCAATAAACTCCACAGAGTCAGTCCCGGAGCCAGATTTAAACGGATTTGGCCGGTTTTATCCCTGATCGACAAAAACAAACAGTAGCCACGTTTCGACGAGCGCAAGTTCAATCAATACGTTTATAGGCCATGAGCTCAGGTAACAACTGGGTCAAAACACGCTCTGAGCCACGTAAATCCTGCTGGAAAACATCTAAAACCTGTCCAAATCCAAGTAAAACCCTCAGGTCCACCTTCCTCAGTCTCGGTGGGTCCTCGGCCGAACCGCGGGGGTCAAACCCAGACTCGACAGGACGCTATCGACTAATCTAAATAGAGACACGACCTTGGCTTTTTGTTCTGTCGAAAATCTCTGCAGAGACCAGAGTTTTGAAGCTGGACGAGGCTGCTCTGAGCTGATGGAACGACCTCAGAGCAGCTTCAGAACGGCTTCTCTCCAACGAAACAACATGTGATTATTATTATTTTACAGATAATTTTCTATTTTTTCAGTCCTCACCATCCATAACAAACATTTATTTATATTTTTTTTACCCCTTAAATGCAAGTAATTAAAGATTAAAAATAAAAGATAACGTTCGTTTGTGTTCTTATTTTTTTCCTTTACATAAATTCAAATTACAATTTATTTATTATTATTATTATTATTACCTGAGTCTGAAAGTGTCAAAAAACATTGATTCTGATTCATTTAAAAATGTTTTTTAATGGTTGCTATGGAAACATGAAGGGATTTGAACAGCACGGAATAAAAAAATAATAATTAAAAACAGAAATCACATTGCAATAGAAGTGTATTGTAAAAATTCAGTCAATGGCACAAACAAATGCAGAAAGGACACAGGTAGAAATACACACAGTAGAACACAACCTGGACACATTTATACCATTTACATCAACACAGACAAAATTATGCAAAAATAAAATTCAAAAAACATAAAAATGTCCCGGACCAGGAGGTTAAACTTACTTTAAACCAAGAACAATAGTTTAGTTTTGTGTTTTTGATCCATCTCCGTCTGTTCCTCTGATTCATCCTCCTCCTCTTCTTCTTCTTCTTCTTCTTCTTCTTCTTCTTCTTCTTCTGTTTCTTCCTGACTCTGTTTTCCACTCGTTCCTCGTTTACATCCTTCACATAAATCACTAAAACCCTTCGTTCCAACAAACGACTCTAAACTCAGTCGTGTCTTTTGTTCGGTGACAGTTTGTCGACTCGTGTAGGAGCCGGCGTTTATTTAAATCCCTGTTTTTGGCAGCTCGGACGCGGCACAAAGACGTCACACGGAGCTAATCCTGACACCCACTCCTGATCCCAACACCAGCAATCAACACCGAGAAATCAACACTGGCAAATCAACACCAGCAATCAACACCGAGAAATCAACACCAGCAATCAACACCGAGAAATCAACACTGGCAAATCAACACCAGCAATCAACACTGACAATCAACACCGACAAATCAACACTGACAATCAACACCGAGAAATCAACACCGACAAATCAACACCAGCAATCAACACCGAGAAATCAACACCGACAAATCAACACCGACAAATCAACACTGACAATCAACACCGACAAATCAACACCGACAAATCAACACTGACAATCAACACCGACAAATCAACACTGACAATCAACACCGACAAATCAACACCGACAAACCAACACCGAGAAATCAACACCAGCAATCAACACCGACAAATCAACACTGACAATCAACACCGACAAATCAACACAGAGAAATCAACACCGAGAAAGCAACACTGACAAATCATTAGTCCTGGTTTAGTCCTGGTTTAGTCCTGGTTTAGTCCTGGTTTAGTCCTGGTTTAGTCCTGGTTTAGACCTGGTTTAGACCTGGTTTAGACCTGGTTTAGACCTGGTTTAGACCTGGTTTAGTCCTGGTTTAGTCCTGGTTTAGTTCTGGTTTAGATTTGATTTAGACCTGGTTTAGTCCTGGTTTAGTCCTGGTTTAGACCTGGTTTAGACCTGGTTTAGTCCTGGTTTAGACCTGGTTTAGACCAGGTTTAGACCTGGTTTAGACCTGGTTTAGTCCTGGTTTAGTTCTGGTTTAGGCCTGGTTTAGACCTGGTTTAGTCCTGGTTTAGTCCAGGTTTAGATTTGATTTAGACCTGGTTTAGACCTGGTTTAGACCTGGTTTAGTCCAGGTTTAGTCCTGGTTTAGACCTGGTTTAGACCTGGTTTAGTCCTGGTTTAGACCTGGTTTAGTCCTGGTTTAGTCCAGGTTTAGATTTGATTTAGACCTGGTTTAGTCCTGGTTTAGTCCTGGTTTAGACCTGGTTTAGTCCTGGTTTAGACCCGGTTTAGACCTGGTTTAGACCCGGTTTAGTCCCAGATCCAGACTCTTAGTCTCTTTCTAAAACTCTGAACTCATTAAATCCTGACACAGCGGTTGTCGTCAGTTCGCAGCCGGAGTCTTTTGTCTGGTTTTATTTTGGGATCGAAACCAAAAGAGACGAATCACGCGGAACAACTCCTCATCCTTAGTTTGGATTTACATAAACTCCACCGGAAGCAACAACAAATGAATCAGATGCAAAAATAATCAGCGCCAGAAGGTCTTCATCAGACTCCCACCGACACACAACCGTCTGGAGACAAACCGCTGCACAACACTCCTCGGTCTGGACTCGGTCTGGACTCGGTCTGGACTAGGTCTGGACTCGGTCTGGGCTCTGTCTGGACTCGGTCTGGACTCGGTCTGGACTAGGTCTGGACTCGGTCTGGGCTCTGTCTGGACTCGGTCTGGACTCGGTCTGGGCTCGGTCTGGACTCGGTCTGGACTCGGTCTGGGCTCGGTCTGGGCTCGGTCTGGACTCGGTCTGGACTCGG
>CM072165.1:1313849-1383653 GCA_036850595.1 Rhyacichthys aspro
CGGTCTGGGCTCGGTCTGGACTCGGTCTGGACGCGGTCTGGGCTCGGTCTGGGCTCGGTCTGGACTCGGTCTGGGCTCGGTCTGGACTCGGTCTGGACTAGGTCTGGACTCGGTCTGGACTCGGTCTGGACTAGGTCTGGACTTGGTCTGGGCTCTGTCTGGGCTCGGTCTGGACTCGGTCTGGGCTCGGTCTGGACTCGGTCTGGGCTCGGTCTGGACTCGGTCTGGACTCCGTCTGGACTCGGTCTGGACTCTGTCTGGACTCTGTCTGGACTCTGTCTCGGTTCAGTCCCAGGTTTGGTCCGGATCAAGTCTTTAGTCCTGGATTTAATCAGATTCAAATTAAACGTGTTGAAGACTTTCTAATGAGTCCCATTTGTCTCAGACCTGAGCGCACTCGTCTCAAATGTCCTCAAATCCAACTAAAACCTCCTCAAATCCAACTAAAACCTGCTCAAATCCAACTAAAACCTCCTCAAATCCAACTAAAACTTGTTCAAATCCAATTAAAACCTCCTCAAATCCAACTAAAACCACTTCAAATCCAAATAAAACCTCTTCAAATCCAAAAAGCAGGATTTGTTATTGTCATTTGTTTTTATTAAGTGTGGTCTTGGTTGGTCTTCACATCCGAGACGAAGTAAAAATCAGTTTAGTCCATGACGAGACCTTAAAACCAGGCCCAAGTCCGGTCTTGACTACATCATTTAAAACAAAACCTTTCAGAACGTCCAGCTTCAAAATACTTCTGTTTAAAATGACACCTTCGTTTTGATTTAGATCCTTGTTTAGACCCGGATTTGGTCCTGGTTCGGTCCACGGTTTACTTGACTTGGTCCTGGTTTTGGCAAAAATAATGCTGTTGGATCAAGTGAAGACCAGTTAAACCAGGACTGAACCAGGACTGAACCAGGTCTAATAACTTTAATGTTTAAGAGAGAAGTTTTGAAGAAGAAAGCATCTGTTTTTAAGTCTTTTTGAACTTGTTTAA
Organism: Rhyacichthys aspro; assembly: GCA_036850595.1. NCBI lineage: Eukaryota > Metazoa > Chordata > Actinopteri > Gobiiformes > Rhyacichthyidae > Rhyacichthys > Rhyacichthys aspro. Next base: position 1,314,841 of record CM072165.1, read on the forward strand.
AGCCCATACGCCAGACTTTCTGTGACTAAAAGCAAACAAATCCAAACTTCTTTAAGTTTTAATGTAAATATTATAATTCCATGTGTCTTTCGTTTGAATCTTCTCTTCTTTTTCCGTCAAAAGCTCAAATCCCGAACGTCGGCTGGATCTTTGTACGACACGTTTAAACGCTTTCTGCGCCTCGTTTGTGGAGATAAACACAAACGAGGCGCACGAGCGAGTGGGCGCCGCCGGATCGATGGATGAACGAATCAATGCCAGCTTTTCACACGCGTCCACAGAAAACAACAGCACACACAGCCTTTAACCGAGCTCAGATAAACACAGTCGAGAGGATCCGGAGTGACTCTGGTTCCTCTGACGCTTTATCTGCACAAAGAAGCTAAAAGCAACGAAAATCAATGGTAAATTGTTTGAAATGTACAGACTTCAGATGGATACAGTTTAAATAGTGGAAAATATCGTCAAAAAACAGGTTTATCTTGAAAAAATAGACATTGAGACATTGCTGGTTTAACGTGTGTTTGGTCGGATTAAAACAAACCCAGATCCACTTTTCTAGTTTTAACTTCCATCATCTCTATCTCTTTTATCACAACCAGATCGGACTATTATTATTATTATACTATAACTTCCACAAACTGTTCTTAATAAACTTCAGAGAGTCCAAAATGCAGCAGCAGGCACCAAAAAAAAAGAAAAAAAAAAAAAGAACAAAAATCTCTGCAATTTTATTTTATTTATGGCTTGTCTCAATGTTATTGTTATTCATCTGTGAAGCACTTTGGCTCAGTTTAGTTTCGGTTCATTTGAGCTGAAAGCGTTTCGTTGATCTCTGAAGAACTCTGAAGAACAAACCAAACACACTGGACACTTCCTTCAGCTCCTACTGGGAATACTGGGCTCCGTTTTCCGTCGACACTGCACCGGTTTGTTTCAGTCTGGTCCATCCTTCCCTCGTTTTGAGGCTGGAGCTCTCCTCGAACCCGAACACGCTTCTTCAGCCGTGATCCGCGACCTCAGAGCAGCTTCCTATAAATATATCTTTGACTGAGTCGAGTTCGGAGCTGTTTTCGCGAGTGAACTCAGCTCTGACGGTAATTGGGTTTAATCGCGAGGTCCGTGGCCCCTTCACGTCTCTGTTCGACGACAGAACGTAATTATTCTGAGGCTCATTCCTTTTAGAAACAGATGAGTCATAAACCAGGCTTTGATTCGTGACAATGTGAGCAGGAACAGAGCAGTTATTACTCACATTGTCTCCATCTGAATGTGAAAGTTTGAAGTAAATTTAGACTGAATTGTGACAGAAACTAGGATTAAAGCAGGAGGTTTTATTTACAATATGTGTTTTTTTTCACTCAAAACTCACTCTACTCCAAACATCCATCTCTTTTCCTCTTTGTCTCTGGAGAATAGATTATTTTTCACGTTATTTTTACTTCCTTTAATCAGCGTTAATGAGTCTTTTCTCTGTCGCCGTTTTGACAAATCCCATCTGATTTCTTTTGTCAGCTCTAAATAAAACACGACAAAGACTCCGTCGTTTGTTTATCGTCTTCATCTGTCGCTGAAAATGCCAAACATGACGAGACGTTACGAGGAGACGACTGCCTCATTATTCAGGGTTTTTTTTTAACGGATTTTGTAACAGAAACATTTAGAAACGACTGAAAATGACCTTCGCTGAACCAAACTCTGGGATCGTTTGTGCTTTTGTCTTTTCTGAATGAAGTGGAACTGATGAAACACAGTTGGAGTTTTTGACAGGTTTAACGGTGCATTGTGTAAAACGGAGCACATCAGTCAGAGCCAGGTTTTCAAAAGAGAATAATTAGCTTCAAATAATCATCTTTTTTGGAAATGAGGAGCCCCTGATTTCCCTGAAAAGATCAAGACCTTGGAAAAGTGCAGGGACAGCTCTGGTGTGAATGAAAGCAGGAACATTACCAGCAGATCCTGATGCTCATGTTTATATTACTGCCCCCAGACTTAAACAAGAAGGACCCGGGTTCGACTCCCGGACCGGGCGATGGATGGGGTCAATACAGAGAATGAATTTCCTCAAATGGACAATAAAGAGTAACTTAAATGGATTCCTGGTAGTTTACTGGGAACTATGTGTGAAATAAGCTTTGGCAGAATAAATGTTTAAAGCTCAGTAAAACCCAGAGGAACTATCCGTGGTTTTCTGTCACGCGACATTCGAGGAGCTCTGGAAAACATAGTTCTCTGTGACAGTGGTTTCCCACAAGAGTCAGAGTGGGTTAATTCTCTTCAGTTTCAACTCGTACATGTTTAGATCGACTTTAAAAGCAGTAAAACACTAAGCCTTTAACCCTTAACGTTAAACTTAAAATGCAATCAAATAAATAAATCAATCCAGGAGGAGATATGGTCCTTCAGTGAACAGCGACCGAGCCAGCTGCCGGGAAAAAACACATAGAATCAGAATCAAAAATGAAAAAATGAATTGTAAACGCAACTTGTGAAAAAATACAAAAGAGAAGTGAAAACATGATTAAATAAACAGGATTTAATCTGGACTAAACCAGGACTAAACCAGGACTAAACCAGGTCTAGACCAGGACTAAACCAGGACTAAACCAGGTCTAGACCAGGACTAAACCAGGACTAAACCAGGTCTAGACCAGGACTAAACCAGGACTAAACCAGGACTAAACCAGGACTAAACCAGATCTAAACCAGATCTAAACCAGGTCTAAACCAGGACTAAACCAGGACTAAACCAGGACTAAACCAGATCTAAACCAGGTCTAAACCAGGACTAAACCAGGACTAAGCCCTTCTTCTTCTCGGAGGATGTTTTTTTAAATCAAAAACAGAGCGAGAAGTTCAGTACAAAGAGCTTTTTCCATCAAACCTGCTACAGCAATTCAACTGGGACCAGAGTAGAAACTGGGTCAGACGTGCACTGTGAGCGTGCACGTGAGCGAGCGTGCATGTGATTGAGTGTGCACGTGAGCGAGCGTGCATGTGATTGAGCGTGCACGTGAACGAGCGTGCACTGAGAGTGTGCACGTGAGCGTTAGGACAGACTGTGTTTAAAAGGCTCATGTAAAGTGAATTAAAGCTGTTCGGTCGAGGTTTGTCTTTAACTGAAACAAGGTTTAAACAAGGCCTTTATATTTAAACATTAAAGCCGTAGTTCAGTATTTAGAAAATAATGTTCTATAAGATCATTTTGGAGCTGATCTGTTGCCCACAGTAGATAGTTTGGAGAAGCAGACAGGAGCAACACCACAGAGACTAAACCAGCTGTAAATGTAAGCAAGAGAAATGGGCCATATTCTGATCCTCACTTATTCTTCTATTTCCTCCATGCTTTGAATATTATACACTTTTAACAGAGAAACAGCTGAAAAAAGAAAAGCATCAACAGAGAAAAGGGAGGCAACGTAAAACACAGATAAATACTGTCAATTCAATCACGTAATGTTTAACGAGGAGGAGATAATTGTCGTCCTGACGCTGAAGTCACAGCTAAGCTAACGCTAAACTCTAAACTTCAGTTTGGTCAAATGGATTAGTATTTTGGAGGAAACATTTTGGAGGAGAGTGGAGTCTGAGACAGGGACAAGAAGAGAACATCAGGGACTGGAGCTTTGAGTAGAACTAGAGTACATTATCATCTCTATCGGTTCTTTTCTGACTAAAGGAAGTGTCTTTATTAGTGTTTGTCTCTGAAGCTCATCTTGCAGCTGTTTCCTGTCGATTGCGGAGGTTAATGGTTTCACGCGTCTCTGGAGAAGCCTCACGCCTCATTTATTATAAATGGAGCTCGACTCAAACTTTACAAAAACAATACAGTGTTATATAACTGTGGCCCCTCTGGACAGACACTTTACACTTTTATTATTTCTCACCAACGAGGATATGGCTTTTCTGAACTCAACTCACTCCGTTTTGCACAAAATTAAATAATGACATTACGTTAAGCATTTGGAATCCGTTATTTGTTCTGTTACGTGTTTGTCTAATGTATGTATAATCACACATTTTCCTGAGTTTTTTATCTTGAATTATTCCTCGGGGCACGGCTCAGTCCACATTTATTCAGTTTTATCAGTAAGACTTGAATGTAAATGTTTAAGGAAGCAGGTCCCTCATGTTTTCACTGAGCTCATAGTTCCACTAAGAGCAGAAAAACTGCTCCTGAACTGAAAACAGACTGTGACTGGACTTTTAGAGTTCAGTGTTGTGACCATAACTTATTTCTTTCAAGTGTTTTACTGTATTTTAGGTTTTATTTATTGTGATTAGTCTATATTTCTTTGTGCTTGTTGTTGTTGGTAAAAGCCCTTCTCTGGACGAGCTTCGGGTATAAATGCTTTATAATGTGACATAATCAATGAAATCTACCTGTTAAATAAACCTAAATAAATTATTCATTTTTTTGTGTGTGTTTTTGTTATTACTGTATGTCCAAATGAGCATTGTGAGGAGGATACTGCTTTATTTAATTTATTTAAAGACAGACAATGGGAAAAAATGGACTGTCAGGAAAAAAACTTTTTTAATTGGTCTCAAACTAGTCAAACAATGGTCACATAGCTCACTCTAGTGGTCAGAGCTAATAATGTGAGCTTTCATTTATATTACATTGGTTTTAAATCCTGTATTAATCACAGTTTTATTCTGATAAAAAGACTCAAAAAATAAAAATATATTAAATAATATCAAATAAAGCACTTTATTTATTGTAGGATTTAAAAAGCTCAGTGTACAGCCTTCTTTTAACTGAGCCAGTGTTTTAAAGAGTCCCTTACTGCGCATGTCAAGCTTACCCTTTTCCCATTGGTCGAACGGAAAGTCACGTGACTCTGAGCGGAAGTAAACAAACGCGCGGAGCTTGAGCTCTCGCTGTGAACATTTTCAGCTCCGTCAGTGATTCTGGAGTCAGAAATTACACTTATGACCAAACTGTGAGACATTTGTGGCGTTAAATAAGCAACAAACGCTGAATTTTAACAGTGAACAGTTAAAAAGGAAAAATAAAGGTGAGTTTGTTTAACACTACGTACTTTTTACGAACTACTGCAGCGCATTTTTCGAAATTTATAAACTAAACCCTGACATTAGTCTGCAGATGATATTTTAATGGCATATATAGTTATTACAATTATAAACAAGCTCACTTTTATTGTTCCTTTGGTTGTGTTTCATTTGTTTTAAACTGTGTATGAATGTCTTTCAGGAGGATGTCTGTTTTAATGGAGAGTCTTGATCTAAAACTGCCTTTCGTCTCTTTGTTCGACTTTTTAAAGACTCCAGAAAACCACAATGGCACACAAATGGCAGACAAATGGCACCAGATCCAAGGTGAGAACAAACCAAGTCCATTTTACACTTTCTTTTTATTATGTAATGTTAAATAATGAAACCATACAACACTTTGTCCAGTAATGTGATGTAGAAACCTTTATTTACTGGCCATCAGTTTGCATTTTAACATTTTTGCTTAGTGCAGTATTATAAAAAAATACTCAGTGGAAGTAATCTGACTCTAAACAAGTACAACCTTAATTTCAGGACTCTTTATGCTCGCCTTTTTACTCAGTTATATGGTTTATTTGTTGAGTTACTTCCCTCAATATCATGAAAAGGAGGTTAAAACATCTATCTATTCTCTTCAGGTGTGCAGAAAAATCTCAAAATAAGAGTAAATGCTGCAAAGAGCCACGCACGTACCATTTGCTGCTCATAAAGCCTTTGATAATTCAACAGTTTCTTCTGTATTTGTTTATCAGTTCTCCTAAAGATACCATCTGTTGCTTGGAACCAGTTGAAAAATCTCAAATTAAAATCAAACCAAAATGAATCATAACTATATTCATTGTTGACCTTTAAGTTTCGATTTGCAGGTGAAAAATCAACCTATAAATGGTGAAAATGTGGTAAAAGTTGTGGCTGTTCTTCCAGGTTTGTGCGTATTCGCTCGGAGGAAACACTCTGAGCTGAGCGTCAAAGAGGAGCTGGAGAAAAACGACGGCTTCATTCAGATTCAGGACGAAGACAGTTTAATCGTCGAGTCTCCGAACGAGTCGAGTGTGTCGTGTTATCAGCAAAACGGGCAGCAGGACACAGGTGAATATCCACAGTTTATATCTGCAAAGGTTTGGGGGAAGTCAGCCATTTTGTGTTGCTCCAATAGACATTTCATTTAAAAAAGATCAGATAATGTTGTTCCATTGGTTTGCACTTTTCAAACTAAGATTAAACTTGGACCAAACCAACTCTAATCCAAGGTTTAAAACTGGTTTAAAACAGGACTAAAACCAGGACTGAAGTGGGTCTAAATCAGGACTAAACCAGGTCTTAATCATTTATAAACTAGGTCTAGACTAGACTTAGACTTGGGTCTAGATTTGGGCCAAACAAGGTCTAAACAAGGATTAAAACTGGTTTAAAACAGAACCAAAACCAGGATTAAACTGGGTCTTAATCAGATCTAAACTAGGACTAAACCTGGTCTAACTCAGGTCCAAACCAGGTCTAGACTAGATCTAACTCAGGTCTTAACTAGGACTAAACCAGGAGTAAAACTATGACGTGGAAAATAGTGTTGAAGTCAAGACCACAGTCACTGAGACCATCCAAATCCAGTCCCAGACCTGTCCCAGACCAGTCCCAGACCAGTCCAGACTCATGGAGGTCAGGGTTGTTATGTTTAATTTTGACCAGTAGATGTCGCTCTAAGACTATCCCAGATCCATAGTTTCATTGAAAACATCCGTCCTGGTTTAATCCAGTTTGAATTCACTTTGGAAATCATTATTTTAATTTTTGCAGATACCACTCCTTCATAAAGTAGTCTAGTCGTTGAACTTATGGGTTTATAGTTTTAAATTCTTTATTTAAAAAATGGATCAAAGGAACCTTTGCCACATGTTTTCTGAATGTTAAAGTGGTTCCAGGTGACTTTGAGCCGAACGGAGGCTTCGCTGAGATTAAAGAGGAAGAGGAAGATGAGTCTCAAATAATGGAAGGCTCCGAGGAAGGTTTTTCGTGTGATTCAACCGACAAACAGGAAGTGGACACCTCGGAGGATGAGTATAAAGGTCCGTCACTGCATTAAAACCGATCAGCTGATGAATAATAATAATAACACTATTCGTTTAGAGGCACTTAACAGCAACATTTATAACATCTTAATAACACTGCATTAGAAACTACTAGATTTGCTCTGTTTAAAATCATATTAAGGTGTTATTATTTTTGAGAGAATGAAAAAACAAAAATGATTTAAATTGTAAACTGAATGATGTTCTCTTGTGTCTTTTTCAAACAGAGGCTCTTCCCAAACCTCGACATCGACGCTGCACAAACTGTGGGAAAACCTTCTCGAGCAGCAGCAGCTTCAGGCGACACCAGCTCAACGTTTGTGGTGCGAAAATTCAAAAAAACGTGTCCGATCGAGCGCGACTTCACGGCTGCTCCGTCTGCGACAGAACCTTTTACACCGTCATGCATTTAAACCAGCACCTGCTCGTTCACAGCGGAGACAAACCCTTCCCCTGCGACGTCTGCGGCAAACGCTTCAGTCGGAAAGGCTCGGTCGCGGAGCATCAACTCGTCCACAACGGAAAGAAAAGCTTCGAATGTGAACACTGCGGTAAAATGTGCGCTCGGAACGGAGATTTAATGAAACATCTTCGGACTCACAGCGACGAGCGGCCGTTCAGCTGCGAAATCTGCCAGAAAACCTTCAAATTCCAAGCGAAATTAACAGAGCACAGAAGGGTTCACTCGGAGACGAAGCCTTACGAGTGCGACCAGTGTCCGAAACAGTTCAGGTTAAAAGAATATTTAATTTCGCACAAGTTCACGCACAGCAGAGAGCAGCCGTTTCAGTGCGAAGTGTGCTGTAAACTGTTCAACGACAAGAGCAATTTGAGAAAGCACATGATGATCCACAGCGGAGACAAACCGTTTCAGTGTTCGCTCTGCGGTAAAGCTTTCCGAACGAAGCAGCAGCTCGGATATCACGAGATGGGACACAAAGGAGAAAAGCCGTTTATGTGCGACGTCTGCGGGAAATCGTACATCCAAAAACGAGCGTTACAGAGCCACGCGAAGTCGCACGGAAAAGAAAAGGAACCCACACCGGATTCAGGAAAAGACATGCCGTTTTTGTGTTCTCAGTGCGGAAAAGGATTCGTGAAAAACAACCGTCTGAAGGCGCATATGTTGGTTCATTCAGGATTAAAACCGTTCGATTGTGAAACCTGCGGAAAAGCTTTTAACAATCGGAGTAACCTGAGTAAACACCTGAGGATCCACTCCGGAGAGAAGCCGTTCGAGTGCGTTCGCTGCGAGAGGAAGTTTACACTGAGACATCAGCTCGAGAAACACTGGAGGAACATCCACAGAAACAACACCATGGAGAGTTCAGAGAGTGACGGATCGGAAACTATAGACGACGAGGAAACAGATTTAGTTTAGTGTTTTTTAGCAAATAAGATGAAAAGACGTTAAATATAAACTGTATCTGAAATGTTTTTGTAAACTGTGGAGGACAGTAAGAAAAAAAGTTTAGACAATTGTCAAAATGACCCAGTTTTAACCAAAATGTTGCTTTGTTTTTAATAAATATGGTCTGTTTTAATGTCTGTTTAGCCGTACCTGCTAAACCTTTCAAAATAAAAGCCTAATGTTTAAAAGTATCTTGTTCTTTATTCCAACACTGAGAACTAAGGACTGAGATTAGTTCTGGGTTGTATTTGACTTGTTTTTCCTCTGATTTAGCTCCATTTTGTTCCACAGTTTAACTTTGTGACTTTTGTGATATGAAAAGAACAAATGTGCTGATGCAAAAAGAACTCTCTGAATTATTACGACATTTATATATCGTCTAAATTTGATGAAACCTCCGTCTGAAACATAACGTCCCGTAAATGTGACTAATGTCCCACAAAGTCATGGCTCTGAGACTTTGAACCCAAACACTTTACTGAGAGTTAGACATTTTAGGACATTTCAAAATAAAACAAATACAAAAACAGAAAATACAAATTGGTTTCTTGGTGGAGTTTAAGTGAAAAAGTCCAAATTCGTTTAGTTGCAGTTAAGTTCTTGTTTAATCTTTAATTCACTCAATACTAGTTCAGATCAGACCTGGTTTAGTCTTAGTTTAGCTCCAGTTGATTATGGTTTTTGGTTGAATTTCAAACCCTTTGAATACTGGCTTTGGACCTAGTTTAGTCTAAATAAGCTCCTCAGAGCCTCCAAACCTGCTCCGAGACCCACTTCTACTGAACTCTGGTACGATCCGATTAAACGATACAAAACAAAAGTCTCAGAGGCAAAAGTGGAGCGTGGAGATTTAAATAAATGGATTGTTTTCTGTTAAAATGAAGGTGACTAGAGCAGTCTGGGTTCCACTATGTGTTTAGTGCAGGTTTTATTTCAGTCTGTTACTGTTTTTGGTCCTGATTCCGTCCATGTAACTTCCCTGAAACATTAAACTCAGAGCAAACAGAGGCTGGTTTTTCTGGACTTTTGTTCTTTGCGGAGGCTGAGGTTGAGTAAACTGTCCTCGATCCTGGTCTTTGGATCGATCCGGACTGGGTCAGACTTCAGCGAAGACGATAAATACTGGTCTGAGCCAGGACCGAGCAGAAGAACCACTAACGTTTAGGATGAAGCTGTTTCTGCTGCTGTTCCTGCTCGGCTCCGGGGCCTGGGCCGAAGAAATTCTGGAGTACGACGACTACGACGCGGTGAGGGACCGGGACTAAAACCAGGACTAAAACCAGGACTAAAACCGGGACTAAAACCGGGACTAAAACCAGGACTAAAACCGGGACTAAAACTTATTCATCTTTATCACATGTTATTTTTTTTACTGAGTTTGTAGATATCCTGTTGTACTGTGTTTTGATTCTTATTTATTTCCATTATATTTTTTGTCATGTCCCTCGAGGATAAATAAAGGAATTCTGATTCTGATTAAATCTAGAGTGACCACTAGGATTAAAACCTTCTAAACTCCAAATATAAACCAAACCAACCATGATTTCTCTAATTATTAATGTTTTTTGTCTTTTCTCCAAACAGGACGCAAAGAAGCCGTCGTCGGTTCGTACTCATTTTGATTAGTTTGAACTTATATTACATTTAAATTTACAAACAAATAACTGATTCATGAGTAATTTTTTGCAGAACGCTACAGCGACGGTGGACGCTCGAGGTCATCGTCCGTTGGTGAAAGGCCGAGAGTCGTACAACACCAACCGTTACTCACCGCCTCCGGTCAGCGGCAGCAGCAGGTTAGAAACATATAAAAATACATACATCCTTTTAACAAAACTGAAAAAACTTAGAGGAAGGCATTAATTTATGAATGAAATGCTTCAGTAAAATGGTGATGACATCAAAGCAAATTCATCCAGGTCTAAGTTTATTTATCATTAATGTAAAACTATAAAACCATGGAAATAGTGTTAGTAGTATAGCTGTTTTATCCAAAATGGCGGCTGTGGAGTAAAGTGCGTCAATAGTTCAACCAAAGGAAGGCATGTTTTTTATTTTATTTTAGGTTTTTCACTATAATATGTACCTTTTCCCTCATTATGACCTGGAGATGCTGTGTTTTATATTACAGGCTTATTATAGCTGCATAGAAGTCTGCAGAGATGATGAGTTTCATGGTTTCAATTGTTTCTTTACATATTTTCTTCCCAAATAATAAAATTCACAACAAAATCAAGGCTCTATATCAAGGAAACTTAGTGTATTTATGACAGTGATATTTAGGATTTTTAAGTTGAGCCACATTTTTTTTGAGAGCCCATATTTTTCAAAGCTCATGTCAAATATGAATTCTTATCTTTTAAACTGAAAGGAATCATTCTAAAAATATGTTAAGATATTTTTATTGTACTTTTACCTTCTGTTGGTTTGGCACAATGGCCAACTGAGCAAAAAATGACTCCAAGAAAGTGAAAAGTCAGAAAAACGAATCTCATAAGATGCGTTAGACAAGTGTCTTTGTTGGTCTAAAAACGAGTGTGGCCCTAAACGCTTTTCTTCTTCTGTTTGTGTGTTATGTTCAGGTACCGCGGGCGTCCCAGCACCACCACCCAGACCGGCCCGGTGGAGCAGGAGAAGGTGGAGCAGCCCGAGAGCGGAGGCTGCACCCACGCCATGGACGAGATGGTACCACCTTTTATCTTCTACTGATCTAATCCTTCACTAAATGAGACTAAAAGGTTGTCTTTCCGTCGTGATGCAGGGCGTTCTTTGTCCCAACGGCTGTGAGCTCAAGACGATGCTGCTGAAGCAAGAAAAGAACATCAAAACTGTAAGAGACTTTATTTATTTATCTTATTTTTGGATAAGAATATGTCCCAGACTTGGCCTTTAACGCTTTCGATAAGTCACTATCATTTTGGCTCCATCTGAAGTTGACACAAACAAAGCTCTTTTAGACATTGTCAGAGAAATATTAAGTGTCAACCTATTTTTTCAGTTTCAATTTTCTTATAAATGCCATCATTAAGTACAGTTCTCACCACACACAACACATATTTAGGAATTTTCAAATTTTTTAAACCCTTTATTGTCTGTTTAAAAAGGTAACTTTCCCAAAATAATAAGATAATTTAACAGGACAGACTTGTTAGGAGTCACATGTTTGACGTAAATCCAGTGGAATGGTTTCTAAAGTTCATTCATGGTTTTGTTTGTTGCAGAGCATTAACGGACTGCGCCCCCAAGTGGACGATCTGTCGCGATCTTCCAACAACATCTTCAACTACATCAACAGCATGTCCAACTCTCTGCGGGAACGGCAAAGAGTCATCAACAGTACGAAAACGAAATGCTATTCACTCAAGAAAACAGAGAACATGAGAGTAACTAGAGAGTTTAAGGTGGTATTATCATCTACGACGAGAATTGCAAAGTTTTGAGGCTATTTATGAAATTGTATTTAGGCCAAGCACCAAAATTAGTTGCAAACTCAGATTTTTTTGTGGTGCTTTCTTAGACAACAACAACATCGTGGGTCAGTACACGGACCGAGTGGAGGAACAACACGCCTACATCAAGGAGACGGTCGACACGGTGTTTCCCTCCAACATCCGAGTCCTCCAGGTCAGAAACGTTCAGGACAACAGCCCAGACTCTACTTTAATAAACACTGATGATATGAAATGTGATCACAGGGCGTCCTGGACAAGATCCGGCTCAAGATCCAAAAACTGGAGAAGGCTATTCAAGCTCAAAGAGAGGCCTGTCAGGAGCCCTGCAAAACCAAGTGCCCCGTCCCTGTGGTCTCCGGTCAGTACTCAAGCTTTCTGTCAAATATTACTCTCCACATGTTTAACAGAAGAGGTTTGGTCTTTTAGATAAAAAAGGGATGCCTCAAAAATATGAGTAAACACTCAAATACTGTCAGTTCAATCACGTAATGTTTAACGAGGAGGAGATAATTGTCGTCCTGACGCTGAAGTCACAGCTAAGCTAACGCTAAACTCTAAACTTCAGTTTGGTCAAATGGATTAGTATTTTGGAGGAAAAACTGGTCTGATTTTATTTTTTAATAAAAGAGAAGCAGGAGAGGTCCCTAGGCTGATTTTGGAGGAGAGTGGAGTCTGAGACAGGGACAAAAAAAGAACATCAGAGACTGGAGCTTTAATTATTTTATAGAAAGGTGATTGTTGTTTTTTACATTTTTTCTGGTCCTCTTCTGTGCGTCGCAGGAAAGGAGTGTGAGGACATCTACCGTCGCGGAGGCTTGGACTCTGAGATGTACATGGTCCAACCCGACCCCATGTCCCCGGCCTACAGGGTCTACTGCGACCAGACCACGCAGAACGGAGGTACCTCGTTAGTGTGCTACTCACCACAGGGTCGCATTTCTGAGCCAGCATCAGACAGCTCCTCGTAATTACTATTCAACAGTCAGCGTTTTATAAATCACAAAGAGGATCTTAAAAGTGGCTCAGAATCATAAATATTCTCACTCTCTCATTTCAAGTTTAAATTCATTTTTCTCTCTTTAAAGGATGGGTGCTCATCCAGAACCGACTGGACGGTAGTGTGGACTTCGGCCGGCGCTGGGACGACTATCGAAAAGGTTTTGGAAACATCGCTTTGGACGTTGGCAAAGGCCACTGTGAGACTCCAGGTGAGACAGACCCACCTTTAATCCCAATAACATCATTAGTAAACGTTAAACGTGTGAAAGTAGAAGCATTGCCGATGATAAATGGACTTTGTCGCTCTCGGCAGGAGAATACTGGCTCGGGAACGACCGGATCAGTCAGCTGAGTAAGATGGGTCCCACTGAGCTCCTCGTGGAGATGGAGGACTGGACCGGAGCCAAGGTAAGAAACTCTACAAAACGAGATAAACCTACAAATAAATCCAATTAGATTAGATTATCCTTTATTGTTATCTTTATGTCACATAAAAACAAACTGTTTCACACGTCCACCACCAGTATTTTACTGCACAATAAAAAAGGGTAAATTTATAAAGTCTAATAAAAAAAACCAAAAACACTTAATAATTATGTATAAAAAACAAATAGAAATATAGCTGTTAACAATACTGACTTTGGTGATGCTTTTGAATGAATATGAGCTCTTTTATGCTCAGATTTTTATTTTTAGGAATTAACAATTTAAAATCACATTAAAGAAACACATTGTAATGCATTATTGGACGGAGCCTTTCAGCTGTCCAGTTTATGGGAATTTAATATAACCTGTAATTAAACTACAGTCTGCTTTTTTGTAAATGTAAATTCATTAGTTTTTTGCAACATTTCACTTATTTTTATTTTTTTTATTCCAAATGTAAAGGCGACTATATTTGCATTAAGTAAGACACACAAGAGAAAGAAACATTCCACGAAGAAGAAACAAAAGAAAAACCCATAAAACAACAGGCTACTGGAATATTTATGTGTATTTATGTGGTTTTGACATATAATTTATCTAAACTGGGCAAAGAGTAGTCAAACAATTCGGAAATTATACCAAGATTTGTGTTTTTACTCAAAATGTACCATTATCTATTTCTTTACTTTGTTAATGTCATGCTTTATGTATAAATCACATGGACCTTTCAGCGCTTCAGTTTGTGCAAAAACATTTCCTCAGGCTTCGGTTTGAGTTTGATTCCACTGCTCCCATTTTAATTAGTCCTGCTTTTTAAAAAATATTGTTGTTTTGTGTTGAATGTTGATGGAAATGGATTTTTTTGTCTGGTTTAGGTGTTGGCTCAGTATCGACAGTTCACCGTCCAATCGGAGACGTCCAACTACGTCCTGGCGGTGGGCGAGTACAGCGGCACGGCCGGGAACTGTCTCCTGGAGGGGTCCACCAAGCTGTTCGGGGTCAACCGCACGATGACCATTCACCACGGCATGATGTTCAGCACATACGACCGCGACAACGACAACTGGTACGAGTCTCAACCACACAAACCTTCAGCCGTTAGAATAGATACTGTCTTTATGTAAACATGAACCTGATTAATAAGTTAACATCAAACACTAACACCTCTTAATTATTAACAGACACTCAATGCCGATGCTTGACGTTTTAAAGGTTTAAGTCATTTCAGCTTTTTTGTCTTCAAGCTTTAAAACTACATTAAAGCAAATTGATTAACTCCATTCAATGAAATAAGAAAACCCAAATCAAAGTCATACTGGTACTTAAATACTCTATTATGATCTGGATGAATGAGGTCACTGACAAAGAAACAAATAAGACTCAATGGGGAAATTCATTCATAGATGAACCAAGGAAAAATATTCAATTATTAAAAATACAGAGGAAGGGCTTCCCAATGAGCAATGTTGGGAAACATTGTCCAAAAATGCCTCAAAACACTCAAAAAGAATTCCCTGAAAGCATTTATTGATGCCTAATTGCTCATTTTAATGACTTTTGGACTAAATTTCGACATGACCCAAAATGGCCTTTTTTGCCATAGTATAGCCTTATGTTTTTGATCAAATTTGGGACAAACAGTAGAGCTTCCTTTTAAAATGAGAAATATTCGCTTGAAAATTCAATTGACTTGGTTTTCCTTTAGACCTTTCAGCTGTTCAGTTTGCAGGAATGATTTTTCTCTGTAATTAAACTGTGAATCTTCATAAATTATATTGGTTATTTTTTTGCAACTTTTAACATTTTTTTTTGTTTATTGACTGTAATTTAAACCACAAAATAAATACTAATATCATTATTATTTTGACATTATTCTTACATCGTAAAAGACGTAGCCCTGTCAGGGGTCCAGTTTTTGACAGTAATTTTCCTCAGAGTCTAATATTAAGTGTTTTGCATGAGTTGTGTTTTGGGTCTAATTTTTGGCCCTGTTTTGTCTCCGTACAGGAACCCAGGGGACCCCACCAAACAGTGTTCGAGGGAAGACGGCGGCGGATGGTGGTACAACCGCTGCCACTCGGCCAATCCCAACGGCCGATACTACGTGGGCGGGGCTTACACGAAGTTCATGGCCAAACACGGCACAGACGACGGCGTGGTGTGGATGAACTGGAAAGGCAGCTGGTACTCGCTCAAAGCCATCAGTATGAAGATACGGCCGTTCTTCGCCTCCAGATGAACGCCGCGACGAAGAAGAACCCGTACAGGAAAAAACACATTTCAACACATCATGAACTGTACTTTTAGAGAAGTGGAATATTTCTGAGTTTGATATTCTTTCCTGTATTTTTCATAGTTCTAATGTGTTATATCTGCTGTAGTTATAAACACTTCCCACCTTAACAAAAAAAAAGTTTGATTTTAAATGTCGTTGCTGTTTAAACAAACTGGAAACTTGTACATTTTTGTGTGTGAGATTTTTTCATCATAATGTACGGGATCCAGTGACTGAACTGTAAAAAGTGTCTCAGTTCATGTCAGTTCATGCTTCAATTTTTGTTCTGAACATTGCTGTGTATTGATCTAGTCTAAACAGATGTTTTAAATGCTCAGTTTTGTATCAGCAACAGTTAATCCTCAGAGACATTTCTGTGTTGTAAATGGTGACTTTTTTCTGTACGAGTTTTGTCGATCTCTGCTGCACCTTATTTCAGGACAAGTCAAAGCAAACTGTCCTCAGCTACTCAATAAAGCATTGAGGAACCTAATCTTATGGCTTTTTTCTGGTTTTTTACATTAACAGACTTTGTTACCAGTGTTTGAGACATGAAAACAGAAGGGTTTATTGGTGCATAATTGCTAACTTTAACAACTTTCGGACTGAATTTAGACAGTTCTCAAAATCACCATTTTTGCCATAGTATTATTATTTTTGTATAAATACTCATTTTAACCACTTTTGGGGAAAAATTAAATTTTACCCAAATCACCATTTTTGCCATAGTATAGCCTTATGTTTTTGGCTATTTTGGGACATACGGTAAATACTAAGAAAATGCTTCAAAACACTCTCAAATACCTCTGGGGGCATTTATTGATGTATAAATACTCATTGTAACCACTTTTGGGGAAAAATTAAATTTTACCCAAATCACCATTTTTGCCATAGTATAGCCTTACATTTTTGGCCATTTTGGGACATACGGTAAATACTAAGAAAATGCTTCAAAACACTCTCAAATACCTCTGGGGGCATTTATTGATGTATAAATACTCATTTTAACCACTTTTGGGGAAAAAAATTTATTTTACCCACATCACCATTTTTGCCATAGTATAGCCTTATGTTTTTGACCAAATTTGGGACATACGGTAAATACTAAGAAAATGCTTCAAAACACTCTCAAATACCTCTGGGAGCATTTATTGATGTATGAATACTCATTGTAACCACTTTTGGGGCAAAATTAAATTTTACCCAAATCACCATTTTTGCCATAGTATAGCCTTACGTTTTTGGCCATTTTGGGACATACGGTAAATACTAAGAAAATGCTTCAAAACACTCTCAAATACCTCTGGGGGCATTTATTGATGTATAAATACTCATTTTAACCACTTTTGGGGCAAAATTAAATTTTACCCAAATCACCATTTTTGCCATAGTATAGCCTTATGTTTTTGGCCAAATTTGGGACATACCGTAAATACTAAGAAAATGCTTCAAAACACTCTCAAATACCTCTGGGAGCATTTATTGATGTATAAATACTCATTTTAACCACTTTTGGGGAAAAATTTTTATTTTACCCACATCACCATTTTTGCCATAGTATAGCCTTATTTTTTTGACCAAATTTGGGACATACGGTAAATACTAAGAAAATGCTTCAAAACACTCTCAAATACCTCTGGGAGCATTTATTGATGTATAAATACTCATTGTAACCACTTTTGGGGCAAAATTAAATTTTACCCAAATCACCATTTTTGCCATAGTATATAGCCTTACGTTTTTGGCCATTTTGGGACATACGGTAAATACTAAGAAAATGCTTCAAAACACTCTCAAATACCTCTGGGGGCATTTATTGATGTATAAATACTCATTGTAACCACTTTTGAGGCAAAATTAAATTTTACCCAAATCACCATTTTTGCCATAGTATAGCCTTATGTTTTTGGCCATTTTGGGACATACGGTAAATACTAAGAAAATGCTTCAAAACACTCTCAAATACCTCTGTGGGCATTTATTGATGTATAAATACTCATTGTAACCACTTTTGGGGCAAAATTTAATTTTACCCAAATCACCATTTTTGCCATAGTATAGCCTTATGTTTTTGGCCATTTTGGGACATACGGTAAATACTAAGAAAATGCTTCAAAACACTCTCAAATACCTCTGGGGGCATTTATTGATGTATGAATACTCATTGTAACCACTTTTGGGGAAAAATTAAATTTTACCCAAATCACCATTTTTGCCATAGTATAGCCTTACGTTTTTGGCCATTTTGGGACATACGGTAAATACTAAGAAAATGCTTCAAAACACTCTCAAATACCTCTGGGGGCATTTATTGATGTATAAATACTCATTTTAACCACTTTTGGGGCAAAATTAAATTTTACCCAAATCACCATTTTTGCCATAGTATAGCCTTATGTTTTTGACCAAATTTGGGACATACGGTAAATACTAAGAAAATGCTTCAAAACACTCTCAAATACCTCTGGGAGCATTTATTGATGTATAAATACTCATTTTAACCACTTTTGGGGAAAATTTTAATTTTACCCAAATCACCATTTTTGCCATAATATAGCCTTATGTTTTTGGCCAAATTTGGGACACACAATAAATACTAAGAAAATGCTTCAAAACACTCTCAAATACCTCTGGAGGCATTTATTGATGTATAAATACTCATTTTAACCACTTTTGTGGAAAAATTAAATTTTACCCAAATCACCATTTTTGCCATAGTATAGCCTTATGTTTTTGGCCAAATTTGGGACATACCGTAAATACAAAGAAAACGCTTCAAAACACTCTCAAATACCTCTGGAGGCATTTATTGATGTATAAATGCTCATTTTAACCACTTTTGTGGAAAAATTAAATTTTACCCAAATCACCATTTTTGCCATAGTATAGCCTTATGTTTTTGGCCAAATTTGGGACATACCGTAAATGCTAAGAAAATGCTTCAAAACACTCTCAAATACCACTGGGAGCATTTATTGATGTATAAATACTCATTTTAACCACTTTTGGGGAAAAATTTAAATTTACCCAAATCACCATTTTTGCCATAGTATAGCCTTATGTTTTTGACCAAATTTGGGACATATGGTAAATACTAAGAAAATGCTTCAAAACACTCTCAAATACCTCTGGGAGCATTTATTGATGTATAAATACTCATTTTAACCACTTTTGTGGAAAAATTAAATTTTACCCAAATCACCATTTTTGCCATAGTATAGCCTTATGTTTTTGGCCAAATTTGGAACTCACGGTGAATGCTCAGAAAATGCTTCAAAACACTCTCAAATACCTCTGGGAGCATTTATTGATGTATAAATACTAATTTTAACCACTTTTGTGGAAAAATTTAAATTTACCCAAATCACCATTTTTGCCATAGTATAGTCTTATGTTTTTGGCCAAATTTGGGACATACCGTAAATACTAAGAAAATGCTTCAAAACACTCTCAAATACCTCTGGGAGCATTTATTGATGTGTAAATACTCATTTTAACCACTTTTGGGGAAAATTTTAATTTTACCCAAATCACCATTTTTGCCATAGTATAGCCTTATGTTTTTGGCCAAATTTGGGACATACGGTAAATACTAAGAAAATGCTTCAAAACACTCTCAAATACCTCTGGAGGCATTTATTGATGTATAAATACTCATTTTAACCACTTTTGGGGAAAAATTAAATTTTACCCAAATCACCATTTTTGCCATAGTATAGCCTTATGTTTTTGGCCAAATTTGGGACATACCGTAAATACAAAGAAAACGCTTCAAAACACTCTCAAATACCTCTGGAGGCATTTATTGATGTATAAATGCTCATTTTAACCACTTTTGTGGAAAAATTAAATTTTACCCAAATCACCATTTTTGCCATAGTATAGCCTTATGTTTTTGGCCAAATTTGGGACATACCGTAAATGCTAAGAAAATGCTTCAAAACACTCTCAAATACCACTGGGAGCATTTATTGATGTATAAATACTCATTTTAACCACTTTTGGGGAAAAATTTAAATTTACCCAAATCACCATTTTTGCCATAGTATAGCCTTATGTTTTTGACCAAATTTGGGACATATGGTAAATACTAAGAAAATGCTTCAAAACACTCTCAAATACCTCTGGGAGCATTTATTGATGTATAAATACTCATTTTAACCACTTTTGGGGAAAATTTTAATTTTACCCAAATCACCATTTTTGCCATAGTATAGCCTTATGTTTTTGGCCAAATTTGGAACTCACGGTGAATGCTCAGAAAATGCTTCAAAACACTCTCAAATACCTCTGGGAGCATTTATTGATGTATAAATACTAATTTTAACCACTTTTGTGGAAAAATTTAAATTTACCCAAATCACCATTTTTGCCATAGTATAGTCTTATGTTTTTGGCCAAATTTGGGACATACCGTAAATACTAAGAAAATGCTTCAAAACACTCTCAAATACCTCTGGGAGCATTTATTGATGTGTAAATACTCATTTTAACCACTTTTGGGGAAAATTTTAATTTTACCCAAATCACCATTTTTGCCATAGTATAGCCTTATGTTTTTGGCCAAATTTGGAACTCACGGTGAATGCTCAGAAAATGCTTCAAAACACTCTCAAATACCTCTGGGAGCATTTATTGATGTATAAATACTAATTTTAACCACTTTTGTGGAAAAATTAAATTTTACCCAAATCACCATTTTTGCCATAGTATAGCCTTATGTTTTTGGCCAAATTTGGGACATACCGTAAATACTAAGAAAATGCTTCAAAACACTCTCAAATACCACTGGGAGCATTTATTGATGTATAAATACTCATTTTAACCACTTTTGGGGAAAAATTTAAATTTACCCAAATCACCATTTTTGCCATAGTATAGCCTTATGTTTTTGACCAAATTTGGGACATATGGTAAATACTAAGAAAATGCTTCAAAACACTCTCAAATACCTCTGGGAGCATTTATTGATGTGTAAATACTCATTTTAACCACTTTTGGGGAAAATTTTAATTTTACCCAAATCACCATTTTTGCCATAGTATAGCTTTATGTTTTTGGCCAAATTTGGAACTACGGTGAATGCTCAGAAAATGCTTCAAAACACTCTCAAATACCTCTGGGAGCATTTATTGATGTATAAATACTCATTTTAACCACTTTTGTGGAAAAATTTAAATTTACCCAAATCACCATTTTTGCCATAGTATAGCCTTATGTTTTTGGCCAAATTTGGGACATACGGTAAATACTCAGAAAATGCTTCAAAACACTCTCAAATACCTCTGGGAGCATTTATTGATGTATAAATACTCATTTTAACCACTTTTGGGGAAAAATTTAATTTTACCCAAATCACCATTTTTGCCATAGTATAGCCTTATGTTTTTGACCAAATTTGGGACATACGGTAAATACTAAGAAAATGCTTCAAAACACTCTCAAATACCTCTGGGAGCATTTATTGATGTATGAATACTCATTTTAACCACTTTTGGGGAAAAATTAAATTTTACCCAAATCACCATTTTTGCCATAGTATAGCCTTATGTTTTTGGCCAAATTTGGAACATACGGTGAATGCTCAGAAAATGCTTCAAAACACTCTCAAATACCTCTGGGAGCATTTATTGATGTATAAATACTAATTTTAACCACTTTTGTGGAAAAATTTAAATTTACCCAAATCACCATTTTTGCCATAGTATAGCCTTATGTTTTTGGCCAAATTTGGGACATACCGTAAATACTAAGAAAATGCTTCAAAACACTCTCAAATACCTCTGGGAGCATTTATTGATGTATAAATACTCATTTTAACCACTTTTGGGGAAAAATTTATTTTACCCACATCACCATTTTTGCCATAGTATAGCCTTATGTTTTTGACCAAATTTGGGACATACGGTAAATACTAAGAAAATGCTTCAAAACACTCTCAAATACCTCTGGGAGCATTTATTGATGTATGAATACTCATTGTAACCACTTTTGGGGCAAAATTAAATTTTACCCAAATCACCATTTTGCCATAGTATAGCCTTACGTTTTTGGCCATTTTGGGACATACGGTAAATACTAAGAAAATGCTTCAAAACACTCTCAAATACCTCTGGGGGCATTTATTGATGTATAAATACTCATTGTAACCACTTTTGAGGCAAAATTAAATTTTACCCAAATCACCATTTTTGCCATAGTATAGCCTTATGTTTTTGGCCAAATTTGGGACATACCGTAAATACTCAGAAAATGCTTCAAAACACTCTCAAATACCTCTGGGAGCATTTATTGATGTATAAATACTCATTTTAACCACTTTTGGGGAAAAATTTAATTTACCAAAATCACCATTTTGCCATAGTATAGCCTTATGTTTTTGACCAAATTTGGGACATACGGTAAATACTAAGAAAATGCTTCAAAACACTCTCAAATACCTCTGGGAGCATTTATTGATGTATGAATACTCATTGTAACCACTTTTGGGGCAAAATTCCTCTTTTTTCCATTGGGACATACGGTAAATAATAAGAAAATGCTTCAAAACACTCTCAAATACCTCTGGGGGCATTTATTGATGTATAAATACTCATTTTAACCACTTTTGGGGAAAAATTTAATTTTACCCAAATCACCATTTTTGCCATAGTATAGCCTTATGTTTTTGACCAAATTTGGGACATACGGTAAATACTAAGAAAATGCTTCAAAACACTCTCAAATACCTCTGGAGGCATTTATTGATGTATAAATACTCATTTTAACCACTTTTGGGGAAAAATTTAAATTTACCCAAATCACCATTTTTGCCATAGTATAGCCTTATGTTTTTGGCCAAATTTGGGACGTATGGTGAATGCTCGTTTTTAACTTTTTTCTATCAAATGAACTAATTATCAAACATGAGGAGAGAATATTTATTATGTAGTAAATAAGGCATGTAGACCTCCAAAAAACTTTATTTCATTCTTGTTATATACAATTATACAGTTGTGTAAGTATTCTTTTTTACTACATTCTTTGAGTCTGTAAACACATCTTTCTGTAAACCTGAGACCTGAAGAGAACGTGAAGTTGCACCAACAAGATTTACATTTCAAAGATGTGCATTTTGATAAAATGTAAAATTCTTGCATATAATTCCACTGAACTTAAATTTGGCCTTTGAGTACATTTAGCTATTGATAATTAGTTTTCCAAATTTGTTTTGCAAGTAACCAATAGCATTCTTTAAATCCACGGTCAATCTGATCGGCCAATCATTTCCTTTTATTTTGCATTTCTGTTTTTCTTTTTTGTGCTAAACAGATGTAGTCAGCGTTGACAACAGTTGTTTTAACCACATTTGAGAAAAGAAACATGTGTTGAAATTTGTGAACCTTTGGCCTAAAAACAGTCTTGTAAACGTAAAATTGCGACATAGAGATTGAGCATTATTTGACTCATTCCAGTTCTGATGGATCTGAGGTTTCCTCCACAACGACATGAGGCGGTCGAACGTCCTCGAACAGGTTTAGTCCTTCTGTCAGAACAGTTTTTATAGTTTTATAAACAGGACACGGCTCCGGTCCAAAGTCAGACGGGATCAGCCGGATTTCAGGGATGTTTTCCGGGTTTGCGGGTCTGGATTTTCTTGTCGTTTGCTCCGTTTGTTCCACCTGAGACCGGAGTGTGTCGTAGTCTTGAAGGTTGACAGTAAACGGTGAAACAGAACGGCAAGATCCAAGGCACGACCGCAGACTCACGTCCACATCCACCTCAAGGAAGAAAGAAAAGGATTTGGAATTTTTGAAAGAGAAAGTAACAAGAAAACTAACAAAAAGACGATACTTTTATTACTTGTCTTTACCTCTGCTCGTAACAGCTCTTCCATTTGTTTCTGGACCTTTCCACTGAGATCCTTCATCTGTTGCGCCAGGTTCGTGGAACGTTTTTGTAGCGACGTCAGGTTTTTTGCCAAGACTTCTGCATTTTCCACAAACTTCACCTGCAAAACTAAGAAACAGTACTCATTATTAACACTTTACTCATGTTCAAGTCTCCTCAAGCCCTAAGAATAGCCAGCTGTCAAATGTTTTTGGATTGGATTGTTGCCTCTGGATGCAGTGTTTAACGAGGCCGAGATAATTACAGGATCACTATAGTCTACAGTATTGATTTAATCTAACATATAGGTATTTTGAGGTGACGAATTAGTCTAGTTTGACCTTTTTTCCATTAAAGAAGCAGGAAAGGTTACTTCTGCTGAAAAGAAATATACAATATGAGCTCTGTTAATGTCATTATCCAGAATCTAAAAATGTCAGAGTCTTATTCTTCTATTTCTGTTCTTAGACTGGGTTCACTCTACAGATTAGTCTAAAAAACTAAGGAAAAAAAGGACTAAAAGCAGAACATTCTCACTGGAAGCGTTGATGATGGATTCTCGGTTCTTGTGGTAAATCCGTGCAGTTGTAGACATTGGTTTCTCTGCAGCGTCTTTGTAGGTTGTTGCAGTTTTACAAATGGTCCTCAGTTTATTGTCTACAGTTTTCTCGTTTTCCAGGATCAAACCATGAAGTCTGCAGCCGGACGGACATCGAGAGACCTGCACCAAATAAAATATAAACATTTAACTAAGTTGGGACTCAAGCAAGATTTACTCAAATCAAAGCATAAATCAAGACTAAAACAAGGGCTAAACTAAATTAAACTGAGCTGAGGACTACATTTTGAATTAAAACAGGACTCAAAAGAACCAAAATAAACTCACACACAACAAGTTCAAATCAAGATTAAGTAAGAAGTAAATTCATGCTAAACTAAGGCTAATCCAGTTCCTAAATCTGGATAAAACTGGACTAAACTAACTCTAGGCCAAAATCAACCAGAATCAAAGGCTGTACTTGGGATAAAATATCTCCAATTTATGACAAAAGTAGATCTAAAAGATTAAACCAGGTCTAAATGACGACCCGGACTAAACCAGGACTTGATCTTTACCCAATCCTCGTCCGAGCAGAGCGCAAACTTCGACTTCCTGTTACAGTGTCTCTGCTTCCTGTCGGAGCGACTCGGCGAGAGGCGGCCATTTTGGCTCTGCTTCAACCTCAGACAAACTGCAAACAAACACAAAACAGGACAAACCCAGCGCGGTCAGTTCACCTTCTCCCTCGGAACAAACATTTACTTTAGCCTTTGACTTTTGCACCGACAAATATTGCACCATTTAAAGTTTGAAAGACCTGCTGAAGAGAGAAATATTTTACATTTAAGAAGAAGTTAAATAACAATATTAGGCACAAATAAGGTGCAAAGTTTAATGCTGACTTTAAATTTAAATGTACTTTGCCTATTTTCTATAATAATATGCCCAAGGATAGAGTTTTATATGTTATATTCATTTATTTCTAGTATCTGGACAATTTGATTTCAATTGATCACATTTTTACAAAGGAGTTAAATCATTTCCATTAATTTTGTGCATCCAGACTAAACCAAGAAGCAATCATTTAAAACAAGGACTAAACTCAAACAGAGCCAAGATTAATAAATAAAAACTAAAGCAGAACTATACTACAGTTAAATCAAAATTTAAACAAAGGCTAAAGACTGGGTTAAACTAGACTTAATGTAGAACCAAACCTGGACTAAATGGACTAACTTCAGATATTTAGTTTGGTCTAAACAGTGATCTCATTAGTGCAACATAAAATGAAATGAATAATTCAATATTCGTCATTATTTGTGCAAAGAAATCAGAGACAAAGCCGTCGTGAAGTGAACAGTGAGTCTTTATTTGTTTGAGTTCAGAGTTCAGTCTCGTTGCAGCAACATTTAGAACAAACTTTAAAAACAGGTCGATGAACTGTATTTACACAGAGTTCACAAACATTTCAATATTTCACAAACTGTTTGACAGACAACACTCTCCGGTCACAAACATTTAAATCATTTACAAGATGTTTTTCTTTTTCTCCAGTGACACAAGACTTAAGAAATCATTTGCTTTAAATCTAAAAATGGCATCAAATAAGGAAATAAGGACTAAACCAGGAGCTTTTATTTTATATTTTATAAATTAGCATAAGCCTAGCTACAAAACCAAATGCTAAAGGTTTTCTCTTGTGTTTTTCTCATTTTTCTTTTGTATTTTAATTTGAGTTTATTCTAATTATGTGTTTTTAAAAACCAAATGTGGTGCACTCTTTTCTGGATCTTGTGCTTCTCAAATGTTGTAAACTGTGGTTATGACAATGATTTCTTTCTGCAATTATGATCACAATTTAGCAGAAGCTGGGGGTGGGACTAAAATATGATGCAAATGTGTCCTTTTATTCATAATGTTATAATTATTCATCCATATTTTATTTTCCCATCATCATTAATAATTGTTTTCAGGTATTTATTTGTCAGTTTTGTCACTTTCATGTCATAATTATTCCCTCTGTTGTAATAAACGTGACTTTTTCGGGCTCTTTTTACACTATTACCCTGGTTTTGCTGAAGTCTAATGTAAATTTTTTGTGTACGTTTAAATTTGTGATAAATTTTTCTCTTTTTGTTTCCTTTAGCTACAGACATTTTCAATTTCATCTGCAGGACTGTCTCTAAAACGCCGCGGCTCTGATGAACATTCGAACTGTTTTCAGGCTGTAATCTGAGGGTTTGTACGTCGACCACACAACTCCGTTTTCCAGCTCGGACTTTTTATAATAAACGCCGTTGAGATTTGCGGCCTGACAGCGGTTGTACCACCAGCCGCCGCCGTTCTTCTCTGCACAGTTCTCTTCCGAATGATCGTTGTCTTTATCGAAGGTGCTAAACTTCAGGCCGTTGTGCGACGACAAAGCGTCCCCTGCTTCTCCGGTGTAACCCGACACGTGTAACGGATAACCCTCTGCCTCTGAACCAACTTTTAGCGTATATTCGGCACTAGCCACGCCCCCTTCCCAGTCCTCCAACTCTACTTTAAGCATCGTCTCGCCCTGATTGCTCAGAAGGTGGAGGTTTTGATTCCCGAGCCAGTATTCACCTTTTCCCTGAGCGTCAACCGATCCAAATCCGTCGCGGTATTTGGCCCAAGTTCGGTTGAAGCTAAGTGCTCCGTTTTCGCTGTTGGACTAAAAGCCAGCCCCCATGAGCCCCTCCTGCTGACAGTAAACCTCTACTACGTCCGAAGAATCGCCGCCCGGTTTGATCTTAAACAGGCCGCTCGTTTCGCCGTTCAGATGGTGCTGTTGAGCCGCGACACAATCTGCGGAAAAAAAGGGGCACAGCGCAGAAACGCCAGTTAGCTTCGGTTTGGAGCTCGACTCTGAGAAGCTAGGTTTTATAATAATTACAGTAATGCTAAAAGGAAACGGAGTTAATACACAATCTTTAACTGCTTGGTTTAGGATCAAAATTAGAGAAATTTATGTTCTACAACTTTTTTTTGTTTTGTTTTGACCGTCGGAGGCTGCTGTAAGTTTAAGTTTTGGCCTTTTGAGGCTGGAAAAGCTGAAGCAAAGAGGAAAAATCAGTCACATTATCCTTTAAAAAAAGATTAAAGTCTGTTGTCAATTGTATGACCAATAAGAAAAAGAAAATAATTTACTAAAACAAGTTGGGGCGCTTTACATTTAACCAAAAACACTTAAACAATAAAATCGTCACCTCACTTCAGTCTTTTGGTACATAAGGCTAGCTGATGCTAAAGCAACACGTCTAGCTGGTATATTACGGTCTCCTCTATAGATATTACTCGGTTTCAGAGGTTTGGGTACCTTTTCCTACATAGTCTGCTTGGCGCTCGACTCGTGTGCTCTTCACACTCCGAGCGTGGAAATCGGGAACGTCATCTTCGGCGTTGTCGGTCAAGAACGCCCCGAGATCGATTCCGACGTCTGAGCTGAAGGGATCTGAGAAAGCTGTTTTAGAATCGACGAGGCTGCCTTTGGAGGACGTGAAATGGACTGTTTTGGTGCCAGAAGTGAGCGACGGGAACAGTGAGCCCATTCCTCCTTTAGAGAAAGACTGGCATTCGGGACCTCCTTCGTAATATTCTTCGGTTTTTTGCACAGGTCCGTCGCCGCTGTCCACGACGACGGTGCGGACTCGTTTGGTGCAAGACACGGTTTTGGAGCTAACGCCGGATTGGCCGAGGGATTCGAAGGTTCCGCCAGAACCGAACGGGTTCGCGCCGTCGCTGCCTCCGAGCTCGGTGATGGATTTATGGGACGAAGTTGCAGCTGAAGAGGGACCGGACGAAGCCGGAGAGAGGGAGGTACCTGGGACTTTGGAAATGGTGGCTGGAGACGAACTGGAGCCCTCCACTTCCAGGAACAGCTGCATGGTTTTCACCTGAAACACAAAGGATGAAGGGGTTTGGCATGTGGTCGTTAGCGCTTGAGAAAGGTATTTTAGAATTGGAATTTGGGGAATATTTATTTGTTTGTCAGTGGGGCCTACAGATGTATTTGTCCATTTTATTAATCACTCTGTTATTGGGGATGTATTATTAAAGCTGGATCAGTCTTGAGACACTGTTTATGACCCAGTTCCTCAGGTCTGTAGCTCAATAATGATTGGTTTTAAGTGCAAACAACACTGTCTCAGAAAAGTACCGCGGAATGGTCATGAATCTGGGCGTAGTTTAGAAACAGAAGAATTCTCGTGGATGAATTTTCCGTTAAACACAGAAGAAAAGTTGTACTTATTTAAATTAATAAAAAAGTGAACTGTAATCAGTGCAATCAGTTTACTTTTTATTATTTACTGGTGTTGTATTGATTCCTGGAGACTTTATTTTTCATTGTTGTAAAGTTAAAGTGTCCTGTTTATTGATAATGCGTTCGAACTCGTTGGTTTAACAGAATGAGGCGCTCACCTCAGGAAACAGGTCTTCAGTTTTCTGTTGAGACGTTTGGATGTCTTTGGATTTGAAGACGGAGTCGACGACGGCGTCCTTCAGCAGCCGGCTCTTCATCACGTGCAGAGTTCCTACCGTCTCGATGTTCTGGCCCGAAAGAGAGTCCAGTTGGTTTATCTGGAAAACAGCACAGAACACCACTCACACTGACTTCTCCAGTTGATTATTATAAAACTACAACTTAACTCAGGAGTTGAAACACTGAAAGGTACAAATGAATAAAAGTAGTGTTTGAAAAGGTAAAAAGATTCAGGTTATAAGTCAAAAACACACAAGTACAGCTCCTTAAAACTGCACAAAAGTTAAAATAATGCACTTTTTATATTTATGGCAGCGGTTAACGTGACAATGGCTCGTGGGTAAAATGTACGAATGGAGCAGACTTTTAACCAAAAGTAAAAACTCGTGCTGTCTTCTGACTCTGAGCGTGGGAATCTGAGACATGAAGGCGTCCCACCTGTTTGTCCAGAGCCACGTATCCTTCATGGTCCACTTCGTACGAGTTGTATTTCTTACACGAGCCTTTGCAGGTTCGGAGTTTCATGTCGATGTCGACCTGAAACACGGTTTAATCAACCTTTAAAACAGGTTATTGATCATTTAAAATGTTTCACTGCTGGACGTCACCTTCATACCTCGAGTTTCTTCATTTGCACGACCTGGTCTTTGACCCGATCCTTCAGCGCAGCGAGGACCCGGAGCTGACCGTCGATCTTGATTTTCATTTCAGTGATTCTCTGGCGTAAAGTCTGAGCCATGTCGTAGTAATTATTATCATTACCTGTGGCATAGAAACAGGAACAATCAGACATTTAGCTTCGTAACCATCAAATCCACCAAAAGCCTGTTCAAATCTAAATAAAACCTTAAAAAAACATTTGAAATCTGTCTAAAATCCAACTCTTTTTTTAACTTTATGTTTATTGTTTATGTTTGTTTATGTTTTTATTAAAGAATACGGAAATAAATAAACACAAAAACCTGAGGCTAATTGAATCCCAAACCTGAGTCGAGGGTGAGCTTCTCTCTCAGGAAGTCGTAGGTCTGTTTGGAGACTTGGTCGGCAGAACGGTGCTTGCCCTGGTTTTGTTCGAGGAGACTCCGGATCTTCTCGATCCTCTTCAGAAAACCGTGGTCGTACTTCTCCAAGAGACCCTGGATCCTGCAGCCGGACGGACACTTAGGGCCCTACACCAACGGAAACAAGAGTTTAGATTCTAGTCCTGGTTAGTCCTGGTTTAGACCTGGTCTAGGCCTGGTTTAGTCCTGGTTTAGTCCTGGTTTAGACCTGGTTTAGTCCTGGTTTAGTCCTGGTTTAGACCTGGTCTAGTTCTGGTTTAGTCCTGGTTTAGACCTGGTTTAGGCCTGGTTTAGTCCTGGTTTAGACCTGGTTTAGACCTGGTTTAGTCCTGGTTTAGACCTGGTTTAGTCCTGGTTTAGTCCTGGTTTAGTCCTGGTTTAGTCCTGGTTTAGTCCTGGTTTAGTCCTGGTCTAGACCTGGTTTAGTCCTGGTTTAGTCCTGGTCTAGTCCTGGTTTAGTCCTGGTTTAGTCCTGGTCTAGTCCTGGTTTAGTCCTGGTTTAGTCCTGGTTTAGTCCTGGTCTAGTCCTGGTCTAGTCCAGGTTTAGTCCTGGTTTAGTCCTGGTTTAGTCCTGGTTCAGTCCAGGTTTAGTCCTGGTTTAGTCCTGGTTTAGTCCTGGTCTAGTCCTGGTCTAGTCCTGGTTTAGACCTGGTTTAGTCCTGGTCTAGTCCTGGTTTAGTCCTGGTGTAGTCCTGGTTTAGTCCTGGTTTAGTCCTGGTTTAGTCCTGGTCTAGTCCTGGTCTAGTCCTGGTTTAGTCCTGGTTTAGTCCTGGTTTAGTCCTGGTTTAGTCCTGGTTTAGTCCTGGTCTAGTCCTGGTCTAGTCCTGGTTTAGACCTGGTCTAGTCCTGGTCTAGTCCTGGTCTAGTCCTGGTCTAGTCCTGGTTTAGTCCTGGTCTAGTCCTGGTCTAGTCCTGGTCTAGTCCTGGTCTAGTCCTGGTCTAGTCCTGGTCTAGTCCTGGTCTAGTCCTGGTCTAGACCTGGTCTAGTCCTGGTATAGTCCTGGTCTAGTCCTGGTCTAGTCCTGGTCTAGTCCTGGTCTAGTCCTGGTCTAGTCCTGGTCTAGTTAACATAATAAAGCGAGTGGGACCCATTCGTCGTCGGTGCAGAAGGGCCATTCTTTCTCAGAGGCACATTTCTCAGATCTGGTGTTGGGAACGACGGGTCGTGCTCCTCTGGGATCCACCTGTCGGACACAACACTGATTAGATTCAACTAAAACACATCCCTTTTCTTTTTGTTTGTTTGTTATTTTCTTGGTGCATTAAAATATTTAACAAAAGTGGCAATGATTTGATAAAAAACAAGATTTCACTATCAAGAAAATAAATAAATAAAAATCTGCAGACTAGCTTAAGAAACTTTGTATTTAGTTTTTATAATTTAACTAAATTCTACAAATATTCAGTGACTGTATAGAGCTAAATAAAACTACATTTATTATTGATACTCTTTTACACAGAACCATGACTTTATTTATTCATGACACTATTATTTTATAGTTTTAATTCCTACCTCAGCCGCCGTCGAAGCGAACAACGCGAGGCACACGATGTAGATCTTCATGTTTCAGTTTGTGTTGAAAGTGTTGAATTCCGTCTGCGTTCGTCTGATTTTGAAGCCGCTCCGTTTGAACCTGACTCACGGATCATCGACCGAACGTGACGCTTGTTTGTTCAGGTCTAAAGTACGAACTGAACAAACGTTTACCGGAAAAGAAAAGAGAACAACTGGAAATATTCAGTCATCAAAGAACAAAAGGTTCACTGAGAGCATCAGGTTTAACAATGACTCAGTTTCTTCATGTTTTGAGTTGGTTTTGTTTACAACTCGATATAAAACCAGAGAATCTTGAGAGAAGATCCAGAACTAGGCATTTTCTGAGTATCTTGACTGAATTTTCTACCTTTTAGACACATCAACATCAAAAAGAGCTCCGTTTTTATCGAGTTATTCAACTTTAAACTTGTAGTGGCACCAAAAAAACTCTCAGTTTTCTGGAGATAAAATTTGTCTTTACTTTTTCTGTTTAACGGATGTAACCTGTAATGGATCTCAAAGTTAACTTACAATCCACTCAATTTAAACAATAACAAAAAGCGTGTGTTGTGGATTTTTGGAACTTTTTAAACTGAAATTTTACAGGAACAACATTTTTCACGACACAAGCTCTGCTCCTTTTTAATGCAACAGAAAGTCGTGTTTTATTTCTGTCTAAAACTGGAGATGGCTTTGTTTGCATTTATTAAAAAAAACAAACAAAAAATGTGAAAGTACAAATGATCTACTGCATGTACTGTAAAAAATAACAAAATAATAATAATCACCACGCTGCTTTTTAGTGATTTATTTATTTTTTTCAGTCATTCATTTATGTTTAATATGACTTAAACATCTAGATTTTTCTTGATTTCACTGTTACAAGAATCAAATCACAGAAAACAGAGCTTCTATAATGTTTTACTGGAATAAATTGATCGGTGAAAGCAGTATTGATTATGATTGGCAAAGCTTAAAGTACAGACTGTATAAAAAATGAATATAGTGACAGTGTTTCCAGATTTCTATTGATGTAATGTAGTTTTATGAAGCTGTATCATATATAATTACTCAAAATGACAAAAAATGTCATGACACCAGGATTTTAGCTGGAATATAAGTGAGTCCAGTGGAGTTGGAACATTTTTAGAACTAAAACACTAGATTCCATTTTAAATACAGTCTGTGGCACTGCTTACACGTTCACACATATTTTTTCTAACATTTTGTTCACATGTTGGACACCGTTTTCATTTGCAAAACAAAACATTTTTTAGGCTTTGAGCAGAAAAGAAAAACAAACTGCTTTTCAGAAAGTTATTTTGCCGAATGCTCCTAGAAACACAAAATATCTGTGAAAGTGAAGCAGGGTCTAGACTTAAAAAGAGACAAAGACTAGGTTTTTAATCGTCTTCGATCTCTTTCGAGCAAATAAACGGCAGAGAGTCGTTGCAGGAGCCGGAGTCCCACTTGAACTGGTCTGAAAACAAAAAGACACAGAAAAACAGTCAAATACGTCTGTTCACTGTTTGAATTTGATCGTTTAGAGCCACCGTACAAAGAGATGTTCACGAAATCAAGGCTCAGTCTCTTTACTTTAACCTTAAGAATTTGTTATTTTGAAAAGTGTATTTTCAACAGAAAAGCAGAAGAAAAACAATAAAATAAACTATTTTAAAATATAAACACACTTACTTTACTGTGAGGCTTCTTACTGTTTTTATTCACAATTAGCTGAAAGTAACTTTAAACTGATTTATTATTTATTGCTAATGTTTGCCAATAAAATGAGTCATTTTTAAAGACGTTTAATGGCACTGTTTAGTCTTTAATCAGGCCTCATTATGTTTCATTCGTTTGCTTTAAGTTTTCAAATTCCTTTCAGAGAAGTTGTGAACTGCAAACAGAGAAATACTGCGCTGTAGTTTTCTGTAAAGGTTTACTTGTATTACATCCGTAGTTGATCTTCAGGCAGCTGTCCTCCAGCTCCTTCGCGTCGTCGTCGAACCAGTTTTCATAAAGAAACCTGGACCCGTCGCTCCACATCCAGAAACACGCCTGAAAATAGAGAAACGGATCAGAAGAAGGTCTGAGGATCTGGTTCTGTCCTGGTTCTGTCCTGGTTCTGTCCTGGTTTGATCCTGGTTTGATCCCAGTTTGATCCTGGTTTGATCCTGGTTTGATCCTGGTTTGATCCCAGTTTGATCCCAGTTTGATCCTAGTTTGATCCTAGTTTGATCCTAGTTTGATCCTGGTTTGATCCTGGTTTGATCCTGGTTTGATCCGGGTTTGATCCTAGTTTGATCCTGGTTTGATCCTAGTTTGATCCTAGTTTGATCCTAGTTTGATCCTGGTTTGATCCTGGTTTGATCCTGGTTTGATCCCGGTTTGATCCTAGTTTGATCCTAGTTTGATCCTGGTTTGATCCCGGTTTGATCCCAGTTTGATCCTAGTTTGATCCTAGTTTGATCCTAGTTTGATCCTGGTTTGATCCCGGTTTGATCCCGGTTTGATCCCGGTTTGATCCCGGTTTGATCCTGGTTTGATCCTGTTGGAGTCATGGTTTTAGTCCAGGTTTAGTCCAGATTATAGTGCTGATCTAGACATGAGTTAGACCTTGTTTAACCCTGATGTAGTCCTGGTTTAGTCTAGATTTAGACTTTGTTCAGTCCTGGTTTTGGACTTGGTTTAATCCTGAATATGCTCTGGTTTTAGACCTTTAGACCTAGACCTTTTAGACCACCGGATGTAGTCTTGGTTTTAGAGCTGTTTTGGTTTGTCTTCATATAAACATGAATTAGACCTGCTTTAGTCCTGGTGTAGTCCTGGCTTAGACCTCATTTAGTCCTAGATATGGTTTAGTCTTGATTTAGGCCTAGGTTTAGTCTTGATTTAGTCCTAGGTTTAGTCTTGATTTAGGCCTAGGTTTAGTCTTGATTTAGGCCTAGGTTTAGTCTTGATTTAGTCCTAGGTTTAGTCTTGATTTAGTCCTAGGTTTAGTCTTGATTTAGTCCTAGGTTTAGTCTTGATTTAGTCCTAGGTTTAGTCTTGATTTAGTCCTAGGTTTAGTCTTGATTTAGGCCTAGGTTTAGTCTTGATTTAGTCCTAGGTTTAGTCTTGATTTAGTCCTAGGTTTAGTCTTGATTTAGGCCTAGGTTTAGTCTTGATTTAGTCCTAGGTTTAGTCTTGATTTAGTCCTAGGTTTAGTCTTGATTTAGTCCTAGGTTTAGTCTTGATTTAGTCCTAGGTTTAGTCTTGATTTAGTCCTAGGTTTAGTCTTGATTTAGTCCTAGGTTTAGTCTTGATTTAGTCCTAGGTTTAGTCTTGATTTAGTCCTAGGTTTAGTCTTGATTTAGTCCTAGGTTTAGTCTTGATTTAGTCCTAGTAATTAGTCTTGATTTAGTCCTAGGTTTAGTCTTGATTTAGGACTAGGTTTAGTCTTGATTTAGTCCAGGTTTAGTCTTGATTTAGTCTTAGGTTTAGTCTTGATTTAGTCCTAGGTTTAGTCTTGATTTAGTCCTCGGTTTAGTCTTGACTTAGTCCTAGGTTTAGTCTTGATTTAGTCCAGGTT
The DNA here is from genome assembly GCA_036850595.1 of Rhyacichthys aspro. Lineage (NCBI taxonomy): Eukaryota > Metazoa > Chordata > Actinopteri > Gobiiformes > Rhyacichthyidae > Rhyacichthys > Rhyacichthys aspro. Next base: position 1,349,572 of record CM072165.1, read on the forward strand.
TAGTCTTGATTTAGTCCTAGGTTTAGTCTTGATTTAGTCCTAGGTTTAGTCTTGACTTAGTCCTAGGTTTAGTCTTGATTTAGTCCAGGTTTAGTCTTGATTTAGGACTAGGTTTAGTCTTGATTTAGTCCAGGTTTAGTCTTGATTTAGTCTTAGGTTTAGTCTTGATTTAGTCCTAGGTTTAGTCTTGATTTAGTCCTCGGTTTAGTCTTGACTTAGTCCTAGGTTTAGTCTTGATTTAGTCCTAGGTTTAGTCTTGATTTAGTCCTAGGTTTAGTCTTGATTTGTCTAGGTTTAGTCTTGACTTAGTCCTAGGTTTAGTCTTGATTTAGTCCAGGTTTAGTCTTGATTTAGTCCTAGGTTTAGTCTTGATTTAGTCCTAGGTTTAGTCTTGATTTAGTCCTAGGTTTAGTCTTGATTTAGTCCTAGGTTTAGTCTTGATTTAGTCCTAGGTTTAGTCTTGATTTAGTCCTAGGTTTAGTCTTGATTTAGTCCTAGGTTTAGTCTTGATTTAGTCCTAGGTTTAGTCTTGATTTAGTCCTAGGTTTAGTCTTGATTTAGTCCTAGGTTTAGTCTTGATTTAGTCCTAGGTTTAGTCTTGATTTAGTCCTAGGTTTAGTCTTGATTTAGTCCTAGGTTTAGTCTTGATTTAGTCCTAGGTTTAGTCTTGATGTAGTCCTAGGTTTAGTCTTGATTTAGGCCTAGGTTTAGTCTTGATTTAGTCCTAGGTTTAGTCTTGATTTAGTCCTAGGTTTAGTCTTGATTTAGGCCTAGGTTTAGTCTTGATTTAGTCCTAGGTTTAGTCTTGATTTAGTCCTAGGTTTAGTCTTGATTTAGTCCTAGGTTTAGTCTTGATTTAGGCCTAGGTTTGGTCTTGATTTAGTCCTAGGTTTAGTCTTGATTTAGTCCTAGGTTTAGTCTTGATTTAGTCCTAGGTTTAGTCTTGATTTAGCTGGTTTGGTCTTGATTTAGTCCTAGGTTTAGTCTTGATTTAGTCCTAGGTTTAGTCTTGATTTAGTCCTAGGTTTAGTCTTGATTTAAGCCTAGGTTTAGTCTTGATTTAGGCCTAGGTTTAGTCTTGATTTAGTCCTAGGTTTGGTCTTGATTTAGTCCTAGGTTTAGTCTTGATTTAGTCCTAGGTTTAGTCTTGATTTAGTCCTAGGTTTGGTCTTGATTTAGTCCTAGGTTTAGTCTTGATTTAGTCCTAGGTTTAGTCTTGATTTAGTCCTAGGTTTAGTCTTGATTTAGTCCTAGGTTTAGACTTGATTTAGTCCTAGGTTTAGTCTTGATTTAGTCCTAGGTTTAGACTTGATTTAGTCCTAGGTTTAGTCTTGATTTAGTCCTAGGTTTAGTCTTGATTTAGGCCTAGGTTTAGTCTTGATTTAGTCCTAGGTTTAGTCTTGATTTAGTCCTAGGTTTAGTCTTGATTTAGTCCTAGGTTTAGACTTGATTTAGTCCTAGGTTTAGTCTTGATTTAGTCCTAGGTTTGGTCTTGATTTAGTCCTAGGTTTAGTCTTGATTTAGGCCTAGGTTTAGTCTTGATTTAGTCCTAGGTTTGGTCTTGATTTAGTCCTAGGTTTAGTCTTGATTTAGTCCTAGGTTTAGTCTTGATTTAGTCCTAGGTTTAGTCATGATTTAGTCCTAGGTTTAGTCTTGATTTAGTCCTAGGTTTAGTCTTGATTTAGTCCTAGGTTTAGTCTTGATTTAGTCCTAGGTTTAGTCTTGATTTAGTCCTAGGTTTAGTCTTGATGTAGTCCTAGGTTTAGTCTTGATGTAGTCCTAGGTTTAGTCTTGATGTAGTCCTAGGTTTAGTCTTGATTTAGTCCTAGGTTTAGTCTTGATTTAGTCCTAGGTTTAGTCCTAGGTTTAGTCTTGATTTAGTCCTGGTTAAGTCCTGAAACAGACAGAATTAGAGCTGGTTTGGCCCTGAGTCTGGGTCTGGGTCTGGATTTGGCTTCAGTGTAGTTTCTGGGTTCTTACTTTAACGGCGTTGGTGCCTCCGACCCAGGTTTGAGGGAAGTTGTAGCCGTGGGCCCGGCTCAGAGTCTGGAGGAAGTGGTTTTCCTCGTAGCTGTGGACCGAGGCCAGGTTCCCTTCTTCAAACAGACAGTAGCTCTGAGAAAGAACCAGAGAAACGGGTCGGAACAGGGTCGACTTCAGTCTGAGACAGGTTTAAACAGGTTTAAGAAGGATTTAAACAGGTTTTGATTGGACTTAAATAGGTTTTAGTTGGATTTAAACAGGTTTTAGTTGGATTTAAACAGGTTTTAGTTGGATTTAAACAGGTTTAGAGTGGATTTCATTAGGTTTTGGTGGATTTCAACAGGTTTTAGTTGGATTTCAACAGGTTTTAGTTGGATTTCAACAGGTTTTCCTGAATCTCATGATAAACCCACCTCGGCCTCGACCCATGACTTTGGACTGTCGATGAAGATGTAGCAGCGGTCGTCGTAATGAGTCCAAGATGGAGGACAGTGTGAGTCCACCTCTGGAACAAAAACACAGAGGAAATTAAACAGGACTAAACCAGGACTAAACCAGGACTAAATCAAGACTTAGCAGGACTAAATCCTGTCTTAATAAGGCAATAAACCAGACTAAAAAAAAACAAACAGGAAGATTAAAACCAGAAATATCTCAGGTCTTGACAATGACCAGGATGAAAACCAAGGACAAAATCAGGTCTAAACCAAGACCAAAATACAACCTAAGACTAAACTGGACTAAACTGGACTAAACTGGACTAAACTGGACTAAGCCCAGGTCGACACTGGGACCAGTCAAGAATAAATTGAAAATGAAACTAGAAATAACACAAAATCCACAATTAAACCAGGATTCATTCAAATTTAATAATAAACCTGGACTAAACCTGGACTAAACCTGGACTAGGACCTATATTCCTCACCGCAGTGGACCGGTTCCTCTCCGGGGCCGGTCCTGGTGCCGGGGATCTCGACCCCCGTCAGAGGGTTCACGCACCAACACTCTCCGGTCGAGGCCCAGCACTGACGAGGATCGAAGTTCCCGTCAGCGTCGCACTGAGGCACGTACTGACCAATCAGAGGCTTCGTGTGGTTCTGAAGTCCACAGAGTCCGGGTTTAGTCGGTCCTGAACCGTCTGAGACCGGATGGGCCTCGGCCAGAGCCAGGGACACCACCAGACACAAAATGGCCGCCTTCATGATGATGGAAAAGATCTGATCAAAGAGAATGATTTGAAAAACTATCATTAGTCCTGGTTTAGTCCTGGTTTAGTCCTGGTTTAGTCCTGGTTTAGACCTGGTTTAGTCCTGGTTTAGACCTCCTCTAGACCTGGTTTAGACCTGGTTTAGACCTGGTTTAGACCTGGTTTGGTCCTGGTTCAGACCTGGTTTAGTCCTGCTTTAGTCCTGGTTTAGACCTGGTTTAGACCTGGTTTAGTCCTGGTTTAGACCTGGTTTAGACCTGGTTTAGACCTGGTTTAGTCCTGGTTTAGTCCTGGTTTAGACCTCCTCTAGACCTGGTTTAGACCTGGTTTAGTCCTGGTTTAGACCTCCTCTAGACCTGGTTTAGTCCTGGTTTAGACCTGGTTTAGTCCTGGTTTAGACCTGCTCTAGACCTGGTTTAGACCTGGTTTAGACCTGGTTTAGTCCTGGTTTAGTCCTGGTTTAGTCCTGGTTTAGACCTCCTCTAGACCTGGTTTAGACCTGGTTTAGACCTGGTTTAGTCCTGGTTTAGTCCTGGTTTAGACCTGGTTTAGTCCTGGTTTAGTCCTGGTTTAGTCCTGGTTTAGTCCTGGTTTAGTCCTGGTTTAGTCCTGGTTTAGTCCTGGTTTAGTCCTGGTTTAGACCTGGTTTAGTCCTGGTTTAGTCCTGGTTTAGACCTGGTTTAGTCCTGGTTTAGTCCTGGTTTAGACCTGGTTTAGTCCTGGTTTAGACCTGGTTTAGTCCTGGTTTAGTCCTGGTTTAGTCCTGGTTTAGTCCTGGTTTAGACCTGGTTTAGACCTGGTTTAGTCCTGGTTTAGTCCTGGTTTAGACCTGGTTTAGACCTGGTTTAGACCTGGTTTAGTCCTGGTTTAGTCCTGGTTTAGTCCTGGTTTAGACCTGGTTTAGTCCTGGTTTAGTCCTGGTTTAGACCTGGTTTAGTCCTGGTTTAGACCTGGTTTAGTCCTGGTTTAGTCCTGGTTTAGTCCTGGTTTAGTCCTGGTTTAGACCTGGTTTAGTCCTGGTTTAGTCCTGGTTTAGACCTGGTTTAGACCTGGTTTAGTCCTGGTTTAGACCTGGTTTAGACCTGGTTTAGTCCTGGTTTAGTCCTGGTTTAGTCCTGGTTTAGACCTGGTTTAGTCCTGGTTTAGTCCTGGTTTAGTCCTGGTTTAGACCTGGTTTAGACCTGGTTTAGTCCTGGTTTAGACCTGGTTTAGACCTGGTTTAGTCCTGGTTTAGTCCTGGTTTAGACCTGGTTTAGACCTGGTTTAGTCCTGGTTTAGTCCTGGTTTAGTCCTGGTTTAGACCTGGTTTAGTCCTGGTTTAGTCCTGGTTTAGACCTGGTTTAGACCTGGTTTAGACCTGGTTTAGTCCTGGTTTAGTCCTGGTTTAGTCCTGGTTTAGTCCTGGTTTAGACCTGGTTTAGTCCTGGTTTAGACCTGGTTTAGTCCTGGTTTAGTCCTGGTTTAGACCTGGTTTAGTCCTGGTTTAGTCCTGGTTTAGACCTGGTTTAGTCCTGGTCTAGTCCTGGTTTAGACCTGGTTTAGACCTGGTTTAGACCTGGTTTAGTCCTGGTTTAGTCCTGGTTTAGTCCTGGTTTAGACCTGGTTTAGACCTGGTTTAGTCCTGGTTTAGTCCTGGTTTAGACCTGGTTTAGTCCTGGTTTAGTCCTGGTTTAGACCTGGTTTAGACCTGGTTTAGTCCTGGTTTAGACCTGGTTTAGACCTGGTTTAGACCTGGTTTAGACCTGGTTTAGTCCTGGTTTAGTCCTGGTTTAGACCTGGTTTAGACCTGGTTTAGACCTGGTTTAGTCCTGAATAAGACCAACAGAGCAGACTCACCTGTTTGTGGAGTGTTTCTGAGCAGACGTCTCCTGGTTTTTATCTCCAGCTTTAGGCTCTGGCTTCGAGATCAGATTTCTTCAAACAAAGACCACTTCATCAAAAAGTGATGATGAGATATTCATTTCTATTATAATCTTTCACAGAGTTGGTGTGAAGAGTGTTTCTGTAAACGGAGTCAGGGTCTTTGATTTCTGCAAAGATTTTTCATTGTCTAAATCTGGGCTGCAGACTCTTAGTGTTTGGTTTATGACCTTTTACTTTTAACTGTGAATAAACCAGACTCAATTGGGCCTTTATTTAAACAGACTGTACCTGATATTTTTTCTATTAGTTGTGAAAATAGTTTAAACTCCAAATAGTTTATTGTAAAAACAGTCTTTCTGATCCATCTAGTGTTTATTCTAAGTGATTGTAACAGATGAGAACCTCTATTCAGGAACAGAAAACCTTGGACAATCACATGCTCCAAAAAGGAGCGCTCCCATTGGTCGACACTTGTCACATGACGTTCCAGGAAGTTTAATAGCTGCAGATAAAGTGTATTTTCAGCTGAATATGTCTTTTAACAGAGAAACAGCTGAAAAAAGAAAAGCATCAACAGAGAAAAGGGAGGCAACGTAAAACACAGATAAATACTGTCAATTCAATCACGTAATGTTTAACGAGGAGGAGATAATTGTCGTCCTGACGCTGAAGTCACAGCTAAGCTAACGCTAAACTCTAAACTTCAGTTTGGTCAAATGGATTAGTATTTTGTGTTGTATTTTTTAATAAAAGAGAAGCAGGAGAGGTCCCTAGACTGATTTTGGAGGGCTACGTATTGTTTTGAGCGTTCATCTCTTCTCAGAGCTCTCGATGTTACACAGGTTTCATGTAACAGCCTTTTATCCGATGACCTATTATTAAATCGTCTGAATCTGTTTTCTCAGACGTGTTTTGTGTTAAAGTAGGTCACAGGTTTCTCAGCGGGTTTCATCACAAATGTTCAGTGTGAATTCAAAAACAGACCTTGATGAACTGATGGAAATATGTCTGTTCTTTGGAAAAATTGGAAACTTAAACGTGACGCATCACAAAGGACTATTGTCAGTTTGAAAGGTCGAGCTTTACACAAAAAGACAAGAAAAACAACACATTCTGTCATAAAACTCTCATGTTTGGTATGATTTAGTTCTGGTTAAGTCTTGGCTTAATAACGTTTTTAGGTTAGATTTAGTCCAGATTAATCCTAATTTTACTCATGTTTAAAAATATCTGATTCTGGTGATTCATAATTAAATGTGTGCAGTTATTTTACTTTTGTAGTGTTCATTTTGACAAAGAGGAAGCAGAACAAGGGAAGGCCCGAGGTTATGGTCCGATAAGCACCCGGTTTAAATGATGTAACTCAGACTATAAACAGATAAAGGCTACACTCTTCTACTCTTCACCATCTTTATGTTTAATTGGACTCTGTTTTAATCCAAGACCTGTTCATCATGTCGTAGTATTTATGTTGATAATAAATGCATTAAATTGAAATAGGCCACAGTTTGTTAGTTTTTGCATTAAACCACATTCACTTTCTCTTCCTCTTTCCTCACTTCCTCTCAGCACAGTTCCCAACAGACACTGCTTTATTATGAGCTGAATATTGAGTCAGATCAGTCTCTTAAAGCCGTCGAAAGGTAAGATCCCAATATATACAATTATTTCATGATTAGAAGATTCGTTGGAGCTCGGTGTTGCACTAAAAACTGTTTTTATGAGAATCTAAGAAAGATCAAAACTATTGTAACATGGTATTTTGAAATGAATATTTTGTTTATAGAAAAGGGACTCCTGTGTTGAACTAAAAGCAGATTTGGACTGAATCCAGGACTAAACCAGGACTGAAAGAGGTCTGATCCAAAGAAAAGACCTAGGTTCTAGATCTAGACCAGAACTAAACCTAATAGTAATTCCAAAGTTAACAAGAACCAAACCAGGACTAAACAAGGGGTAAAACTGGACTAACTCTGGTCTAAGCAGGACTCAAAAGGTTTTAAACTGCGACTGAACCAAGAATAAACCAGGACTAAGCCAGTTCAGACTTTAACTAAAACAAGAATAAAGATGGAAACCAAGACATAATCAGGTCTAAACCAGAACTAAACCCCGGTCTAAAACAGGACTAAGCCCAGGTCTAAACCAGAACTAAACCCAGGTCTAAAACAGGACTAAGCCCAGGTCTAAACCAGAACTAAACCCGGGTCTAAAACAGGACTAAGCCGGTACCATTCCAAGACTTCACCAAGTCTAAAGAAGAAACCAGGACTTCACCAAAACCAAATCCAGGACTAAGCGGGACTTTACCAGGGCTAAACCAGGACTAAACCCGGTTCTAAATCTCTGCAGGATGAGTGTCCTTGTCTTCGTCCTCGTCTCCGTCCTGTCTCTGAGCCGGGGTCTAAATCCGCCCGGCGACAGAGGGTCATGTGACCGCTGCGACGCTCGTCTCCGCTGCGACTGCTCGCACTCAGGACTGACCGCCGTTCCCACGGTAACGGACCGCGCTCTGGCCCTGGACCTGTCGTTTAACAACATCAAAGCGATAAACGACGGAGACCTGAGCGGACACCGTCACCTGAAGACCCTCAGTCTCCACGGTAACCAGGAGGGAAGCTGATTGGCCGTCGCAGATTCATGAGGAAGTTTTATGTTTGTAATGAGTTTGATTGTGAGTTGTTTTTGTTTCTCAGCAAACAGACTGTCCAGGATCGACCCGAACGCCTTTGACGAGTCTCTGAGGAGTCTGGAGGACCTGGACCTGTCTCAGAACCAGCTCACGGCTCTGGACCACAGATGGTTCCTCAAACTCGGGGCGTTACAGCGACTGAAGCTGCACAACAACCGCTACAGGTGAGTAAAATAACTCATTTCCTTGGTTTATTTCCTTGTTCCTTCGTTGTTGACATCAGTGTCGACCAATGGGAGCGCTCCTTTTTACCTGAAGTGAGCTGTGATTGGACAAAATCCTGCTGTGGACTGATCCTTTAGTGTAATCTGGTTCTTTTAACGGTCATCTCTCTGTGGACAGATGCCTGGGATCTCCGGCTCCGTTCCAGGGCCTTTTCCGGCTTCAGTCGCTCAGTTTTGGAGGAGACTTTTTGGAGGAAATCCGAAGATCAGATCTGAAAGGTGTGGCTGGACTGGACGAGCTCCATGTGGACGCCAGCAATCTGAAAAGGTGCTCGATGGTGCTTTCAAAACACATTTGTACAAAGAGCACGTTGTTATTTTGGTGTTGCTTGTATTGACGCAGGTACGAGTCCGGAGCTCTGGCCCACGTCTGGCCTCTGGGTCGCGTCACTCTCAGCCTTCGCTCGGCGTTTTTATTAAACCAATCACTGGCAGAAGCCGTGCTCCACGATGTTTCGTATCCGGACACTTTACTGGTTTTGGATAACATCGAACTGTCCGACAACAAATCCGTTCTGCCGTTCAGAGAAGTCACCAACAGGAGAGTCAGGTTTGATCAAAAACCTTTTCAGGAGTTCCTTCTTTTGTCTTTTGTGGGTCTTTTCAGTGTCTTCCTGGTTGTAAACATGTATGTTCTAGTCATTTCTACAGGATAAAGCCTCACAATGTTTAAATATTGATGATCATTTGTGTTAACCTCAAAAGAGAGAATGCACAATTGACTTATTTTCTGCTAACAATTCCTAATACAAGCTTTCTATGTAAAAAAAACACTGGCTGGTCACATGACGTTCCAGGAAGTTTAATAGCTGCAGATAAAGTGTATTTTGCTGATTACTTTCTTTCCTGGATTGTTTCCAGACGAGTAGAGTTCCAGAACGCCTTCTTGACCGACAAGACCGTCGTGGCTTTTCTGGAGGTGACCAACGGAGCGCTGCTCACCGCTATCTCCATGGTCAACGTCACTCTGAAAGGTGTGGGAAGGTACGAGAACACTGTCAGACTGAGTTAGAACTGTCTTTATCTCCAGTGATTAATGCGGTGTTTCTGGTGAAGGTGGGAGAAGGCCAGCTGGACCGATCACAAAAACATAGACGAGTTCTTTGTGAGAAACGCTGTTGTGCTGAATGTTTTTGAGTTCACCTCGTTCCTGCAGCTGAGTTTCCTGCTGCAGTATCCGCGGAAAATCTCCGTCATCAACACGAGGGTAAGAAGATTACAAGTTAGGATTCTGGGTTAGGTTTGAATCTGGACAAAACCAACAATCAAGAATGAACAAAAACCAGGACCAGAACAGAACAAGACCAATTCTAAAACCAAGAATAAGCCAAGGACTAAACCAGATCTAAATTAAACTTGAATTTACAAGTTCTAAACTAGAACCGAACTAAATTCAACTTTAAACCAGATCTAAACTGAACCAAGACTAAAATGAGGAACTTAACTGAGGTCTGAACCTGAGGACTAGAACAGGTCCGAGTGAGGACTAGAACAGGTCCGAGCGAGGACTAGAACAGGTCCGGGTGAGGACTAGGAGTGAGGACTAGAACAGGTCTGAGTGAGGACTAGAACGGGTCCGAGCGAGGACTAGAACGGGTCCGAGCGAGGACTAGAACAGGTCAGAGTGAGGACTAGAACAGGCCCGAGCGAGGACTAGAACGGGTCCGAGTGAGGACTAGAACGGGTCCGAGCGAGGACTAGAACGGGTCCGAGCGAGGACTAGAACAGGCCCGAGTGAGGACTAGAACGGGTCCGAGCGAGGACTAGAACAGGCCCGAGCGAGGACTAGAACAGGTCCGAGCGAGGACTAGAACGGGTCCGAGCGAGGACTAGAACGGGCCCGAGCGAGGACTAGAACGGGTCTGAGTGAGGACTAGAACGGGCCCGAGGGAGGACTAGAACAGGCCTGAGCGAGGACTAGAACAGGTCCGAGCGAGGACTAGAACAGGTCCGGGTGAGGACTAGGAGTGAGGACTAGAACAGGTCTGAGTGAGGACTAGAACGGGTCCGAGCGAGGACTAGAACGGGTCCGAGCGAGGACTAGAACAGGTCAGAGTGAGGACTAGAACAGGCCCGAGCGAGGACTAGAACAGGCCAGAGTGAGGACTAGAACAGGCCCGAGTGAGGACTAGAACGGGTCCGAGCGAGGACTAGAACAGGCCCGAGTGAGGACTAGAACGGGTCCGAGCGAGGACTAGAACAGGCCCGAGCGAGGACTAGAACAGGTCCGAGCGAGGACTAGAACAGGTCCGGGCGAGGACTAGAACAGGTCTGAGTGAGGACTAGAACAGGTCCGGGCGAGGACTAGAACAGGTCCGAGCGAGGACTAGAACAGGTCCGAGCGAGGACTAGAACAGGCCCGAGTGAGGACTAAGGTCCGAGTGAGGACTAAGATCTGGGTGAGGACTAAGATCTGGGTGAGGACTAAGATCTGGGTCTCCTCAGGTCTTCGTGAGGACTAGAACAGGTCCGAGTGAGGACTAAGGTCTGGGTCTCCTCAGGTCTTCGTGAGGACTAGAACAGGTCCGAGTGAGGACTAAGGTCTGGGTCTCCTCAGGTCTTCGTGAGGACTAGAACAGGTCCGAGTGAGGACTAAGATCTCGGTCTCCTCAGGTCTTCGTGAGGACTAGAACAGGTCTGAGTGAGGACTAAGGTCTGGGTCTCCTCAGGTCTTCGTGAGGACTAGAACAGGTCCGAGTGAGGACTAAGATCTCGGTCTCCTCAGGTCTTCGTGAGGACTAGAACAGGTCTGAGTGAGGACTAAGGTCTGGGTCTCCTCAGGTCTTCGTGAGGACTAGAACAGGTCCGAGTGAGGACTAAGGTCTGGGTCTCCTCAGGTCTTCGTGAGGACTAGAACAGGTCCGAGTGAGGACTAAGGTCTGGGTCTCCTCAGGTCTTCGTGATGCCGTGTCCTACGTCGTTTCTGCTCAAGAACCTGGAGTATCTGGACTTGTCTGAAAACCTGTTCACGGACCTGACTCTGGCCGAGACGCTGTGTTACGGAGCTCCGTCTCTGAAAGAGCTGCGAGTTTTAAACTTCAGCTCCAACGCTCTGAAGGTAACACTGGATTATTCAATATTATTATTATATTATTAAACAGTATATTAAACACATGAAGTGAAGATGACGAAAGAGCTAGAACTTAACCAAGAGAATGTCTGGTTGTCTTTCAGAGCATTTTTTTTAAAGATGTTTGGAGGCTAATTTTAGAATGTTGTTTTGGGGCTTTTTATTTTTTTTATTTTATAATCTGAGTTTTGAATTTTCATCGATGTCATCACTAAATCAAATTTAATGGAAAAAACATATTTATATATATTTTGACCCTGTGCTGCTTTGCTATTATTGTTTTATATTGACTATAAGCAGAAAAAGAAAATAAATATATTTGAATTCCAAAAAATAAACCCATCAAAAATCTGAATTGGAAAATTGAAAAATCATCCCGTCCTATTTTACTTTACTTTCATTTCATTTCTCTTGAGTTGTCGGGGCACTGTTCTTCTTGTGTTGATAGATGTGTTGGTAGTTATTAAGTACTTGTTAACCCCGTGCGTCTCTTCAGTCCTTGTCCCTGGTCAGTCGGCTGGTCTCTCAACTGTCCAAACTCACTGACCTGGACATCAGCAGGAACGGGTACAGCTCCATGCCCCCGAGCTGCCCCTGGCCTTCGTCCCTGAGCTTCCTGAACATCTCCAGGGCCAAACTCACCAGCGTCACCCCCTGTTTACCCCCCACGCTCCAGGTGTTGGATTTGAGCCACAATGATCTGCAGAGTTTCTTCCTGGTGCTTCCGGCCCTGACAGAGCTGCGTCTCTCTGGGAACAAGCTCCAGACACTGCCCCCGGGACGGTTCTTCCCAAACCTGCAAACTCTCAAAATACAGGTCTGGAGTCAGCTGTTTTGTTCATTTTTGAAGGAAACTCTTGAAGAATATAAACCGAGAACTGGGTTCAGTAATTATTTCAATTGTTTCTGGGTTAAACATAGATTTTGACCTAATTTTTCTGGTTTATTTTAGGTCCAGTCCTGGATTTAGTCCTGGTTTAATGTTGGTTTATTTGTGATGTTCAGTCTGAGTTTTGTGTTTAGTCCCACATTTTATTTCTTACTTTTTCAATGTAGTCTTATTTAGTCTTGGTTTAGTTCTTATTTTAGTTCTCTTTGTCCTGTTAAGTCCCTAATTTTGTCTGTTTTTTCGTCCTCAGTCCAACACGTTAAACCTGTTCAGCCGTTCAGACCTGCTCTCGTACGACCGACTCGAAAACTTCGAGGCGGGCAACAACAAATTCGTCTGCTCCTGCGGCTTCGTCCCGTTCTTCCAGTCGATGCTGAGCGGCGGGACGTCTCTGCGTTTGACGGACGGAGAGGACAGCTACACCTGCGACTCCCCTCTCCACCTGCAGGGGGCGCCGCTGGCCCTCGTGCGGCGCTCCGTCCTCGAATGCCGTCGCGTTCTGGTGGTTTCTGTGAGCTGCGGAGCGGCGCTGCTCGTGGGGATCGCCGTGAGCGTCCTGTTCTGGAGACTTCACGTGTTCTGGTATCTCAGGATGACGTTTGTGTGGCTCAGAGCGAAACGCAGCTCACGGAAAAGACGCCAAAGACACCGAGCGGAGTCGGAGCTGCTGATAACCTTCGACGCCTTCGTGTCCTACAGCGAGAGAGACGCCGGCTGGGTCGACAACTTCCTGGTGCCTGAGCTGGAACAACCAGGGTGAGTTTAAGGTTTTCAAATATTCTTTTAATCTTTGGAGAAGCATCGAGTCTTTTCAGAGACTCAAGTCCAAGTGAAGTCTGAGTCTTTGGTTCAAGTCCAAGTCCAGTTACAAGTCTTTTTACATTTTCTCAGACGTCATTACATTTGTGGCTCAAGTCTGACTCGAGTCCAAGTCCAACTAGTTTTTTTGGTTTAGTCTTCTCCTTGATGTTGTTTTCTGTATTAAAACCTTAGCCAAAGAAGTCCTTGATTTTGTTCTGGTTTAGTCCCAGTTCACTGCTGGCGCTGGTTAATCCCAGTTCTTCCTCTCTCAGGGCCCTGGATGAACCCGGTCCCAGCTCCAGACCTCAGTCTCTGAAGCTCTGTCTCCACAAACGGGACTTCCTTCCCGGACGCTGGATCATGGACAACATCATGAACGCCATCGAGTGCAGCCGAAAAAGCGTCTTTGTTTTGTCGGAGAACTTCGTCTCCTCCGACTGGTGCCGCTACGAACTGGACTTCACTCATTTCCAGCTTTTTGAGGGAAACTCAGACGGAGACGCCGCCATCTTGGTTCTTCTGGAGCCACTGGCCAAAGACGACATCCCCAAACGTTTCTGCAAACTGCGCAAACTCATGAGCTCCACCACGTATCTGGAGTGGCCCCAGGACCAGGACAAGAGGGACGAGTTCTGGACCAGTCTCCGCAACGCTCTGAGGCCGGACCAAGACCCTGATCTGGACTAGACTTGGTCTTAGTCCAAGATCTGGTGTTTGTCCACATCTGGAGAAGATCACAGGCCGTTACAGTGAAGGTAACTCAAACTTAAACAGACTGTACCTGATATTTCTTCTTCTAAATACTGTCAGTTCAATCACGTAATGTTTAACGAGGAGGAGATAATTGTCGTCCTGACGCTGAAGTCACAGCTAAGCTAACGCTAAACTCTAAACTTCAGTTTGGTCAAATGGATTAGTATTTTGTGTTTTATTTTTTAATAAAAGAGAAGCAGGAGAGGTCGCTCACAGCATTTTATTATATTGCAGAAATTATGTCATGACATCAGTAATGTTCATTCCATAAATAATATTTTGAGAAATAATATGTTATAAATCCCCATTCATCATCAGCTACAACTTTTCATCAATTTCAATCAAAAGCATTTTTTTTTTATTTTTATTTTTTAAATATTTGAGCAGGTTTTAAATCCCCTGTATTTTTCCAGTTTCTACTCCTTTGTCATGTATTGGTTCTTATGCAGCCGTCAGAGTCCAGCTGCAGAAAAAAACAGAAAACACATTCATTCTGATTCTGGTTCACTGTTAATTTAGAAAAAAAGGCTGATTTTGTTTCAAACCTGGAGCCGCTCGGTGGAACCCTTTGGCTCTGTTTCCTTTTCCTTTTGCCCTGAAACAAAGAGAAATAAATACATCATATAACTTGGTATTTCCCAAACTCTGGAGACGTTCAGGATTAAAGATGAGCCGTACGTAGTTGTCCCGGGCCGACCATCCGGGATAGAGCTGCATGTGGAGCAGACGCTCTTTTTGGGCCAGATCGTAGTATTTGGACTGTTCAGCGCGAGACAGAGCGTGCCACTGCAAAAAAATTACATGTTACACATGTTTAATAATCTGTAATAAAGACTATATACATCAAGAAAAATGGGGAACAAAAATCCCTTTCTGGTCAAGTTTATTATTTTTTTTACCGCATGCTTCTATGTTTTAACTAAATCTGTTTAATGTTGTTGCCTGTGTTTATATTTTGACTCATTTTTATTCATTTTGAACACTTTTGTCTAATTCCTGTTGTTGTCTTTCTTTATAAGTTTTATTTTCTTCTTCAGGTCAACAGCTGAAAACTATCCTTCTGTTCATTAATATGCACTGTCCTTTTAAATAAATAAATAAATAAACTGAGAACATGCTCCACACTGAATCCTTCTCTGTGGCGACTGTCGTGATTTATTAAAAAACAATTTACAAATGATTAAGTCACAGATGTTTCAGGTCCCACCCTTCGTCCGAGGATCCGGTTGATGGCGGCGCTCTCTCGCTCTTTCACTTCTTGAAGAACTTTGTGTCTCATTTCCTTCATGTACAGCATAAAGGCGTTCAGAGGCTTCTTTATCGCCCCCACAGGCCTGGAGGTGTAAAAGGTTTAAAGGACATTGCAGTCTTCGTAAAATAAGCCAGAAATAGCTGTAATGTCACTAATAAAACAAAAGTTGTGCATGACCCCATTTCCTGGTGATCATCAGATTGCCTGGCTACAAAAATCAGTGCACCCCTGAATAAGAAGAGCACAACCCACTAATTCAGCTGAGAACCCTTGAGTTAAAGTGAAGTGGAGTGACCTGTGGAAGCCGCTGCCGTGATGAGACTGAGCCACCTGCTCAGACTCAGCTGTGACTGGCTCAGGGTCAAAGTTCGGAGGGAACTGTCTGTCGCTGTAGAGCAGCAACGGGACGAGAGGATGGACTCCAGACTAGAACCAGACAGATACGAGCACAAATCAGCTTTAGCCTCTTTAACTTCTACTACAAACAGTCACGCTAGCCCGTTAGCCTAGCAACATTAGCTTTGTTTTAATCATTAATTCAAGTTTAACAAGTTCCTCTCTGTGTGATTTTTACAGCTCCGTTTTACAAAGTTAATCTTATAAAAGAGCTACATTAAAAACTGAATGTGCTGCAGTTATCAGTTACATGAGTCTCATTCTGTATTGTTTTAGTTTATCAGTTTCTTTTGCAGAATAAACGTGTGTTAACAGACGGCAATATTTAAATTATAAAGTAAAATATATTGAAATTGTAAAATAATTGGAGTGAATATTAAAGCATTCACACATGTCCAAGTGACCCACACCAGAGTCCCCCCAGAGTCCCCCCAGAGACCCCCTAACGCTGGGGTCTTAGCTCGGCCCGAGTCCACTTCAGGACGATAACAGAAAGAGACAGATTGTCTTCGGGCTGTTTTTAACAGATTTAACGACTCTGGGCTAAACTTAACATTAATTCAGTTTGAAGTAAAACATATCACACCAGACTAGACCAGGACTAGACCAGGACTAGACCAGGACTAGACTAGAACTAAACCAGGACTAGACCAGGACTAGACCAGGACTAGACCAGGACTCAACCAGGACTAGACCAGGACTAGACCAGGACTAGACTAGAACTAGACCAGGACTAGACTAGAACTAAACCAGGACTAGACCAGGACTAGACCAGGACTAGACCAGGACTAGACCAGGACTAGACCAGGACTAGACCAGGACTAGACTAGAACTAGACCAGGACTCAACCAGGACTAGACCAGGACTAGACCAGGACTAGACCAGGACTAGACCAGGACTAGACTAGAACTAGACCAGGACTAGACCAGGACTAAACCAGGACTAAACCAGGACTAAACCAGGACTAAACCAGGACTAAACCAGGTCTAAACCAGGACTAAACCAGGTCTAAACCAGGACTAAACCAGGACTAGACCAGGACTAAACCAGGTCTAAACCAGGACTAGACCAGGTCTAAACCAGGTCTAAACCAGGACTAGACCAGGTCTAGACCAGGTCTAAACCAGGACTAGACCAGGACTAGACCAGGACTAGACCAGGTCTAAACCAGGACTAGACCAGGACTAGACCAGGACTAAACCAGGACTAAACCAGGTCTAAACCAGGACTAAACCAGGACTAGACCAGGACTAAACCAGGACTAGACCAGGACTAGACCAGGACTAAACCAGGTCTAAAGTGACTCACAGTTGCTGGTCCATCGTCTCTGTTCAAACTCCAGTAAAACTCTTGGGTTTTAACTAAAAAGAAATAACAAAGCTTTAAAATGTATTTAATTAAATGATGAGGTTGTAAATCTATATTTTTAAATAAAGTTTTTAGTGAAACTGACCCGACGCTGGAGTCTGGCTGTATTCATTAGTAACGTTTAATTCCTGAAAAACATTAAATAAAACTTTTTACAGTTCTATCACAAACCAAAGTCAGATTGATTTGAAAAACAAAAATCTAGCTTTAAAAAATTAAAATGAAGAAAAACATTTTTAGGCTCAAAAAAACATAAAATTAGAGGTGTATTATTACCATTTTAACCTAATAAATAAATAAATAAATATTGGTAAATTCTTAAAAGTCAAATGGCTAAAATGCACTATAACCAAAAAACATTAAATATACTTAATTTGAACAAATAAACACATTTAAAAACATATTAAAGTATTTGTGTCGTTCTTACCGTTCTGTCGTAAAAACTCTTCATTTTTTGTCAAAATGTGGAAAAATACAGGTTGAAAATGAAAGACGCTGAAGACGAGATCGGACTGAACTGTATCTCGTATTTATGATCCTTTTTGTGCGGTGAACTTTGACCTTTTGTCTGCCTTCAGCCCCCTGCGACAGGGGTCAGAGGTCATGGGTCAGAGGTCAGGGAGCTGTGTGGCCTTCAGCAGAGTTTGACTTTATTCTTTAAGACGTGAAACACACTGTTGTCGTTTGAGGTTAAAGCAAAAAACACCAAATACGTCTGAAAATACGTCAGAGTCTAAACTAGGACTAAAACTGGTCTAAACTAGGACTAAAACCGGTCTAAACTAGGACTAAAACCGGTCTAAACTAGGACTAAAACTGGTCTAAACTAGGACTAAAACCGGTCTAAACTAGGACTAAAACCGGTCTAAACTAGGACTAAAACTGGTCTAAACTAGGACTAAAACTGGTCTAAACTAGGACTAAAACCGGTCTAAACTAGGACTAAAACCGGTCTAAACTAGGACTAAAACCGGTCTAAACTAGGACTAAAACCGGTCTAAACTAGGACTAAAACTGGTCTAAACTAGGACTAAAACCGGTCTAAACTAGGACTAAAACTGGTCTAAACTAGGACTAAAACCGGTCTAAACTAGGACTAAAACCGGTCTAAACTAGGACTAAAACTGGTCTAAACTAGGACTAAAACTGGTCTAAACTAGGACTAAAACCGGTCTAAACTAGGACTAAAACCGGTCTAAACTAGGACTAAAACTGGTCTAAACTAGGCCAAAACCGGTCTAAACTAGACTAAAACCGGTCTAAACTAGACTAAAACTGGTCTAAACTAGACTAAAACCGGTCTAAACTAGGACTAAAACTGGTCTAAACTAGGACTAAAACCGGTCTAAACTAGGACTAAAACCGGTCTAAACTAGGACTAAAACTGGTCTAAACTAGGACTAAAACCGGTCTAAACTAGGACTAAAACCGGTCTAAACTAGGACTAAAACCGGTCTAAACTAGGACTAAAACTGGTCTAAACTAGGACTAAACTGGTGTAATCCAGGACTAACCCAGGTCTAAACCAGGTCTAAACCAGGACTAAACCAGGTCTAAACCAGGATTAAACTTTCCTGGGTTAGTCCTGGATTACACCAGTTTAGTCCTGGTTTAGTCCTGGTTTAGTCCTGGTTTAGTCCTGGTTTAGACCTGGTTTAGACCTGGTTTAGTCCTGGTTTAGTCCTGGTTTAGACCTGGTTTAGTCCTGGGTTTAGTCCTGGTTTAGTCCTGGGTTTAGTCCTGGTTTAGACCTGGTTTAGTCCTGGTTTAGTCCTAGTTTAGACCTGGTTTAGTCCTAGTTTAGACCTGGTTTAGTCCTGGTTTAGACCTGGTTTAGTCCTGGTTTAGTCCTGGGTTTAGTCCTGGTTTAGACCTGGTTTAGACCTGGTTTAGTCCTGGTTTAGTCCTGGGTTTAGTCCTGGTTTAGTCCTGGTTTAGACCTGGTTTAGACCTGGTTTAGTCCTGGTTTAGTCCTGGGTTTAGTCCTGGTTTAGTCCTGGTTTAGTCCTGGGTTTAGTCCTGGTTTAGACCTGGTTTAGACCTGGTTTTACCGGTTTTGGTCAAAAGGTGGAGCTGTTTTTCTATTTTGTGTCAGATCTTGTCTCAGTTTTTTCTAAATGTTCTTCTCTGAGATTCTACTGTAGAAAAAAAAAAAATGAATAAAAACAGAAAAACGTTTAGGCCCAAAAAACATCAAATTAAATGTGTTTTATTACAATTTTCAAATTAATAAATATTGCTAAAATCTTAAAAGTCAAATGGCTGGAATACACTATAAACAAAAAATATGAAATATAGTTAATTTAAATTACACTTTAAACATTAGACATTGAAACCATCTTAATCTGATCTTCTTCAGAAATGTTTTAGATTAAATCTGGGCCAAACCAGCTTTTACACATTCTCTAGATTTTAAAGCGGATTAAAAAGCAGTAAACGTGTCTTTAATGAGAGTGGGCGGAGCCTAGAGCCCAGGGTTCCACTTGAACTTAGATAAATACTTATATCAATTGAATTAACTGTGTTTTAAACGACTTCAAGTAAAGTTTAGTGAAATAAAGCCCAGTTTAATGAGTCCGAGGATTAAAAAGTAATTTCCTGGATCTGATTTCTGAAGCAGCTCTGGACAGTTCCATGTAAACCTTTATTCTTCTGAAGGTTTTTTTGGCTCGGTGCCGGATCTACTTTGGACTCGGGGTTTTTCCTGAGAACTCTTCCGTTTGTTGGACACGCCTCTAAACTCTCAGACACTAAACAAACTGGAATCAAACGAACAACAGGATCAACATCTGCAAAAACATGGAGCTGTGACACAATGAACGGTAAGATCTTTTTATTCTTATGTTTTTATTATATCTATTTATTCAGATAAGTTTGGGTTTAACTAATTTAATGTATTATCCCACTTCAACAAGTATTTATTAAGTATTTAAAATGCCTCATAAAAAAGGATTACGGCCACTGTTGAGATTAAAGACAATAATAAACCATTACATCCATTTATTTACTGTAAATAGGTTCTTTATTATGTTATCTTTATTAATCCTGAGGGTTTCACATCAGCAGTAAACACACAATCATAAAACAGAAAATAATACATTTGAAATAAAGCACATATGATTTTTTCAATAAATTAAAAATAAAATGTAATGGAGGAAAAACATAAGCGGAAATTGTATTATTATTATTATTATAATTATTATTATTATTTATAATTTATATTATTTTTTAATGTGATTATGTTTTTAAAAAAATTATTTATGTATTTATTTAATGCATCATTTATTTATTTTTTTCTGAAATATTGAAATGATCTGAAGTAAACAAGGAGCATGTTGTAATTTTCTTTAAACACAATGTTGAGTGGCTCCAGAATCACAGTAATGTTCTTTTAAAGGGTTTTGTCTTTATTTTTTCCAAAACATTAACAATTTCCCAAAGCAGCTTTTTATTCTCTGTCTTTCACAAATATGACTCTAGACTGTGGTTCCTGAAGATCAACAGTTATTTAACATGTTTCTGTGAGTCATGTTTAGATAAAAACAGGCTTCTGTAAACGCTCAGTGAGCTCCAGATGAGACACGGAAACACTGATGAACTAAATCCAACTAAAACCTCTTCAAATCCAACTAAAACCTGTTCAAGTCCAACTAAAACCTCTTCAAATCCAACTAAAACCTCTTTAAATCCAACTAAAACCTCTTCAAATCCATCTAAAACCTGGTCAAATCCATTTAACACCTGTTAAAGTCCAACTAAAACCGTGTCATGTCAAACTAAAACATGTTTAATTCCTTTTTTTCAGTTGGAACATCCACTGTGTTCATCGCCGTCGGTAACGACTCCTCGACGATGAACCTGACGACATGTTTCCATGGCGACGACCAGTTTAAATACAAGGCGTACACCTTCACCTACCTGCTGCTGTTCCCCACGGCCTTCATCAGCAACTCCTGCGCTCTGGTGGTCTTCCTCCTGCAGCGGCGCCAGAGGTGAGTCTGGACCAGACCGGGACCGGGGCTGGGACCGGGGCCAGGGTTAGACCAGGGCCAGGACCAGGGCCAGGACCGGGACCGGGGTTAGACCAGGACCGGGGCCAAGGTTAGGCCGGGACCAGGGCCGGAACCAGGGTTAGACCAGGACCAGGGCTGGGGCTGGGACCAGGGCCGGGACCGGGGCCAGGGCCCGGGGCCAGGACCAGGACCAGGGTTAGACCAGGGCCAGGACCGGGACCAGGACCAGGACCAGGGTTAGACCAGGGCCAGGACCGGGACCAGGACCAGGACCAGGGTTAGACCAAGACCAGGACCGGG
Source organism: Rhyacichthys aspro (assembly GCA_036850595.1). NCBI lineage: Eukaryota > Metazoa > Chordata > Actinopteri > Gobiiformes > Rhyacichthyidae > Rhyacichthys > Rhyacichthys aspro. The sequence goes on from CM072165.1 coordinate 1,370,383, forward strand.
ACCAGGACCAGGGCCGGGACCAGGGTTAGACCAAGACCAGGACCGGGACCAGGACCAGGGCCGGGACCAGGACCAGGGCCAGGGCCGGGGTTAGACCGGGACCGGAGCCGGGGCCAGGGTTAGACCAGGACTAGACCTGATTTAGTCATGTTTAGACCTAGTTTTAATTAATTTAATTTCTGTGTCAGACCTGGTTTAGTCCTGGTTTAGACCTGGTTTAGTCCTGGTTTAGACCTGGTTTAGTTCTGGTTTAGTCCTGGTTTAGACCTGACCCTTTATTTTATTGGGATTGTCCTGTTTGGTCACATGACCAGGTCACGTGACCTGAACTTTGCATAAAAACAAACCGTAACCAAATCTCCTGAAACAGACCGGTTTAGTTCAGTTATATTTACATATGAGCCTCAGGTGCTGCTCATCATCAACAAACACTGCACAGTTCAGTCTGAAGCCACTGTTCTCTTCAACAGGAAGTGGATCCTAGACCTAAAAATAGAGTCTGAAGTTAAACACTGAGTTTGTCTGAAACTGGACGGGTTTATGTGGAAAATTAAATTTAGCTCAGATCACAATAAAATAAACACGAGAAAGAGCAAAAACAACTGCTCCTCCTTTGAATATGAGACTGAGAGTCTGATTCACCAAATGTCTGACCTTAACCCTGCTCCAGACCAGGACCAGGACCAGGACCAGGACCAGGTCCAGGACCAGGTCCAGGTCCAGGTCCAGGACCAGGACCAGGACCAGGACCAGGACCAGGACCAAGTCCATTTAGTCCCGGTCTGACCCTGGTCTGACCCGGTCTAACCCGGTCTGACCCGGTCTAACCCGGTCTAACCCCGGTCTAACCCGGTCTAACCCTGGTCTAACCCGGTCTAACCCGGTCTAACCCTGGTCTGACCCGGTCTAACTCGGTCTAACTCGGTCTAACCCGGTCTAACCCGGTCTAACCCAGTCAAACCCTGGTCTAACCCGGTCTAACCCTGGTCTGACCCGGTCTAACCCTGGTCTGACCCGGTCTAACCCGGTCAAACCCTGGTCTAACCCAGTCAAACCCTGGTCTAACCCGGTCTAACCCGGTCTAACCCGGTCAAACCCTGGTCTAACCCTGGTCTAACCCGGTCTAACTCCGGTCTAACTCGGTCTAACCCGGTCTAACCCTGTCTAACTCGGTCTAACCCTGTCTAACTCGGTCTAACCCGGTCTAACCCTGGTCAAACCCTGGTCTAACCCAGTCAAACCCTGGTCTAACCCGGTCTAACCCTGGTCTGACCCGGTCTAACCCGGTCAAACCCTGGTCTAACCCAGTCAAACCCTGGTCTAACCCGGTCTAACCCGGTCTAACCCGGTCAAACCCTGGTCTAACCCTGGTCTAACCCGGTCTAACTCCGGTCTAACTCGGTCTAACCCGGTCTAACCCTGTCTAACTCGGTCTAACCCTGTCTAACTCGGTCTAACCCGGTCTAACCCTGGTCTAACCCTGGTCTAACCCAGTCCAACTCGGTCTAACCTGGTCTAACCCTGGTCTAACCCGGTCTAACCCAGTCTAACCCGGTCTAACCCTGGTCTAACCCTGGTCTAACTCGGTCTAACCCAGTCTAACTCGGTCTAACCCAGTCTAACTCGGTCTAACCCGGTCTAACCCTGGTCTAACCCTGGTCTAACCCAGTCCAACTCGGTCTAACCCGGTCTAACTCCGGTCTAACTCGGTCTAACCCGGTCTAACCCGGTCTAACCCTGTCTAACTCGGTCTAACCCTGTCTAACTCGGTCTAACCCGGTCTAACCCTGGTCTAACCCTGGTCTAACCCAGTCCAACTCGGTCTAACCTGGTCTAACCCTGGTCTAACCCGGTCTAACCCAGTCTAACCCGGTCTAACCCTGGTCTAACCCTGGTCTAACTCGGTCTAACCCAGTCTAACCCGGTCTAACCCGGTCTAACCCAGTCTAACCCGGTCTAACCCGGTCTAACTCCGGTCTAACTCGGTCTAACCCGGTCTAACCCTGTCTAACCCGGTCTAACCCTGGTCTAACCCGGTCTAACCCAGTCTAACCCGGTCTAACCCGGTCTAACCCGGTCTAACAGGAGCTCTCCGTCCTCTGTGGTGATGGTGAACCTGGCTCTCTCAGACCTGGGTTTCTCTCTGACTCTTCCTCTGAGGCTGGTGTATTACTTCAGAGACGGAGTGTGGCTGTTCCCGGACTGGCTCTGCCGGATCTGTGTGTACGGTTTCTACGTCAACCTCTACACCAGGTAACCCCGCAAACTCAGGTGGAAAACAGTCCCGACTTAGTCCAGGTTTAGCCCCAGTTTAGCCCAGCTTTAGCCCTGCTTTAGCCCCAGTTTAGCCCTGCTTTAGCCCCAGCTTTAGCCCCAGTTTAGCCCAGCTTTAGCCCCAGTTTAGCCCTGCTTTAGCCCCAGTTTAGCCCTGCTTTAGCCCCAGTTTAGCCCTGCTTTAGCCCCAGTTTAACCCTGCTTTAGCCCCAGTTTAGCCGCAGTTTAGCCCAGCTTTAGCCCCAGTTTAGCCCTGGTTTAGCCCCAGTTTAGCCCTGCTTTAGCCCCAGTTTAGCCCCAGCTTTAGCCCTGCTTTAGCCCCAGTTTAGCCCTGCTTTAGCCCCAGTTTTAGCCCTGCTTTAGCCCCAGTTTAGCCCTGCTTTAGCCCCAGCTTTAGCCCAGCTTTAGCCCTGCTTTAGCCCTGCTTTAGCTCCAGTTTAACCCTGCTTTAGCCCCAGTTTAGCCCCAGTTTAGCCCAGCTTTAGCCCCAGTTTAGCCCAGCTTTAGCCCCAGTTTAGCCCTGCTTTAGCTCCAGTTTAACCCCAGTTTAGCCCTGCTTTAGCCCTGCTTTAGCTCCAGTTTAACCCCAGTTTAGCCCAGCTTTAGCCCTGCTTTAGCCGCAGTTTAGCCCTGCTTTAGTCCATTTTGTTCCCTCCACAGTATCCTGTTCCTGACTCTACTGAGCGTGCTCCGTTGGCTCGCCGTGGTTAAGCCGTTACGTCACCGAACGCTGGCCACGCCCACTTGCATCCTATTCGTCTGTCTGGGCATCTGGGCCTTTGTGGGCGTGTCCTCAGCCTTCTTCCTCGCACAAGGGGTTACGTACAGGTGAGTCACATGACACAGCAGGGTCACGTGACGCTACACTAATCCTTTTTATTGTTGTTTATTAATTGGAGTCTTTTTGTTCTGTCTCATTAGCGAAACAGTAACAGAAACTACGTAGATGAAGGTTGAATGAGTCTGAGACAATACTTTAACCAGTTAAAGGAAAAAAACTCACTTTCACAAATGAAAACATGTTACTTTTAAGTGGTTAAAGTGAGTTTTTTATCATTCATTAATCGCTCACTGGGCTTTTCTAGATTGAAGCTTGTTTGGAAGTTTTAAAATACACTTAATTTCCTGAACATCATGAAGCACAACTGGCTGTGGCTCGACTCGCGGGAAATGATTGTGTTGATTTAGTGTTGATATGGTATCGCTTTAGTGTTGATTTTGAGTTAATTGAGTGTGTTCTGTTGCAGAGGAGGGGTCCCGCGCTGTTTCGAGCCCCAGACCTCTTCGTCCTGGCACCGCGTCCTGGTTTTAAACTACATCGGTCTGACCCTGGGTTTCCTGCTGCCGTTCCTCATCATCATCTTCTGCTGCAGCGTCATCGTGCGGCGCCTCACTTCCCGGCCCGCCTCCATCACCGGTCGCCATGGAAACCACCCCAAACGTCCGGGTCGCGCCGGGGGTCGCGCCGGGGGTCGCGGCCGGCGGCGCTCGGTCTTGCTCATCTCCGCCGTCATCGCCACCTTCCTGCTCTGCTTCCTGCCGTACCACGCCGTGCGCTCGCTGCATCTCCACGCCGTGTGCGGAGGATGGAGCTGCGTTACCGTGGTGACGCTGCAGAGGGTCGCCGTGGTGACGCTGTGTTTGGCCGCATCCAACAGCGTCGTCAACCCGCTGCTCTACTACTACTCCACCAAGAGCTTCAGGGAAAACCTGAGCCGGGCCGGGTCCAGGATCAGTCAGAAAACCAGGTCCCAGTTCTGAGGGCGGGCCGGGTTTAGTCCTGGTCAGACCTGGTTTAGACCATGGATCATGGATGTATTATAAGATCTGGATAAGGCTCCGCCCCTTTCTCCTGTCACCAGTTTGATTAGTGGTCGCTCGAGGTACTGCAACGAAAAAATCCTGTCTGACTGCAGTAAAAACAAACGCCTGGTACTAGCTACAGGACATCGACAGTCAACAAAATGGTTCAGTAATCCAGGTTTAGTCCTGGTTTAGTCCAGGTTTAGTCCTGGATTAGCCATGATTTAGAACTGGTTTAGTCCTGGTTTAGTCCAGGTTTTAGTTGTCCTTGTTGGTTCAAATTTCATCCTGTTGTGGTCCTGGTTTACAACAGGTTTAGACATTAGAAGCTATTTAATCGGAGGAGTACATATTAAGGGTTATTGTATTTATTGTCATCTTTTAGATAAACATTATTTTTGTATTTAAACTTATAAAGCTATTCAAAAACACTAATGTCTAAAATATCAAGATAATATTGTTAAGATGTATTTTGTTAGTAATTTCAAGTTCACCACAAATAGTTTTTTCCTGTTAATTTTAACTTTATTTTTTAATGTTTTTGGGTAAAATCTCGCAGGTTCACATCTTATACTTTTTATGATTCTTTTTTAAAGTCCCATTCAGACAGAAATCTAAACTCTGTGGTCATATACTGCCCTCTAATGTAAAGAGTGTACAACAGTACAAATGAATTTCCTGTTGGGGATGAAGTTGATTCTTTCTTTTCTTTTTTATTTACAACTTATAATTACTTTTTTATTAAGTTTATTATGTATCATACTCTTTCAAAAGTGAGTATTACTGGATTTTTAGATTATTATGTCAGTCTGCTGTTTTATTCATGTTTAGAGGAAAAACAGTGTTTGGCCGACTACCATTAGCATTTTCTGTGGCTAACCTTGCAACGGCTGCTATCTTGTCATTATTTTCAATCTTTTTTCTTAATACACATCCGGTTTCACTAACTTTGAAAAATATATGTCCATTTTATCAATACATTTTTATAACAATCCACAAAACATCTCACAAAACCATGTCTGATCTTGGCCGTACGATTCAGAGCTAATGCTAACGTTAGACATTGGAGCTGCTCTTGGTTGTTTACTTTCCACTGTTTTGTTTTTATTCTTTGTCCAAGCTTTACTTTTGTGTTAAAGAATAGAAAAGCATGGCCATTAGCTGCGACTAGGTTAACAAACAACCTGCTGATTTGTATGTGTTTCCACTTTATTAGCGCACACTTAGGTTTCCAATTATTATTATGTTATTTCATCAGAACTGTCCACAAATAAAAGTCAAGAGCTTGTGTTGTTTTTAGGCCACAATAACTATGAGTCAAGTCATGGCCAAGAAATCTGTAAATCAATGTAAAAATAATTTTCCATAATTTGTGCATTCTATTAATTTGTAAAAAATGACAATAACCCATAAAAAACAAGTACATTTTTCACAATTTTATTATGTCCTCAATCTTCCCACAATTTCTATTTTTCTATTTTATTTATTTGTTTTGTCTCTGTGCATGTCTGGATTACACGAAAACTTCGATTTGAGGGGTTATGGTTATGGGTTAGGAGTTAGGGTTTAGGAGTTAGGGGTTAGGAGTTAGGAGTTAGGTAACATAGGGTTGAGGAAACATAGATACGTCCTGAGCTTAGTTTAGGTTCAGTCTGGGGTCACTGCCGTTTGACTTTTGCTTCATGTTCAGTCTCAGTTTATCTCTAGTTTAGTCTGTTTCCACATGGTGTAGTGTCAGATTTAAGCCTTAATTTACTCTTTATTTATTTCTATTTAAGGTTATATGGTATAATAGTTGGACCATTCTGGACAATGGATAATAATTGAGTTTTTACAGAGGAATTAACCTCATAAACATTGGGTCAGGACCTAAAAGTAGGTCACAAAAAATATTATTTGGTTCCTAAAAATAAAAAAATAAAAAAATTCAACATAAAAATGAAAAATAATAGTATGAAAATAATAATGAAATAAAATACACACAAATTTTGCAACAGTAAAACAGTCGAATCTAAAACGTGCCTGTGAGTGAGGAGGGTCTTAGGACGGCTCTCAAGACCAAGACCAGTTGTAGTTCTGTTGTGACGGTGAAGAACAGCTCCATTTGTGGATGATCCAAAGAGCTGTTGAGTCAGGAGTCGGTCTGAAACAAACGGTCTGAGACATTTATGAATAAAGCCACTTTGAAAAGAGAGGCTTTTTATTGTTTGAGTGCATTTATATTAACTTAAGCATCCTCTGTTTAAGCCTTATAAACACTGAATAAAACAAATAACTTCTCATAATAAAAATATATTAAATAAACTTAAGGTTGTTCTGATCAAAGTCACTAAAACAAATATCTTTTACCATTAAAACTTTACCATAAAAAACTCTTTGGAAAGTTAGTTGTCTTTTGTTTTTAAGAGGATTGTTCTCCTTTGAGCACGTTGTCCCCACGTGACCTCGCGCACAGACGGGCCCCTGAGCGCGCACGCCCACTGAGGCTCGCCCCCGCGCTCTGCTCGCCTCTGATTGGCTGAAAAGAGTCCACCCAGCTGACGGGCATGCGCAGTAAAGTTTGTCAGTGAAGTTTATACAGACTTGAGTTGGAGACGGAACTCACCCTGAAGTTACTCCGAGACTTACCCCGAGATTTACCCCGAGACTTACCCCGAGACCAGACCCGCAGCTGGACCCGGAGCAGCTCCACACTCAGCGGCCCCTCCGCCCGCGTCACGCCGCTCCGCAGTGCGTCTCCGGCGGCATGATGGTCCAGTTCGCACCGCTGAATATCCCTCTGAGGCGGAGGCTGCAGACCGCCGCGGTTCTGCAGTGGGTCTTCTCCTTCCTGGCTTTAGGTAAGACCCGGACCAGGACCTGGACCTGGAGCAGGACCTGGACCCGGACCTGGACCCGGACCCGGACCAGGACCTGGACGTGGACCCGGACCAGGACCTGGACCTGGACCTGGACCCGGACCAGGACCAGGACCAGGACCCGGACCAGGACCCGGACCAGGACCAGGACCCGGACCAGGACCAAGACCCGGACCAGGACCAGGACCTGGACCTGGACCTGGACCCGGACCAGGACCAGGACCAGGACCCGGACCAGGACCCGGACCAGGACCTGGACCCGGACCCGGACCTGGACCAGGACCGGCACCGGTCCGCGCGCACCTGGTTCAGCCTGGTTTTGAAAAGGTCTTAGTTTGGAACAACTCTGAGTAAATATTGACTAAAGCTGAGCCCGAGGTGGACTCTGGTCTGTCCAAGTCCAGGGTTTTGGTCCAGTGTCTCCTTCTTATGGTGTATTTAGTCCTGATTAGTCCTGGTTTAGTCCTGGTTTGGTCTTTCATTCATTCCCAGTTTGAATTGGATTTAGACAGACACATTTAGTCCAGGTCTAGACCCTTTTTAGTCCAGGTCTAGACCCTCTTTAGTCCTGGTCTAGACCCTTTTTAGTCCTGGTCTAGACCCTTTTTAGTCTAGGTCCAGACCCTCTTTAGTTCCGGTCCAGACCCCCTTTAGTCCAGGTCCAGACCCTCTTTAGTCCCGGTCCAGACCCTCTTTAGTCCCGGTCCAGACCCTCTTTAGTCCCGGTCCAGACCCCCTTTAGTCCCGGTCCAGACCCCCTTTAGTCCAGGTCCAGACCCTCTTTAGTCCCGGTCCAGACCCTCTTTAGTCCCGGTCCAGACCCTCTTTAGTCCAGGTCCAGACCCTCTTTAGTCCCGGTCCAGACCCTCTTTAGTCCCGGTCCAGACCCTCTTTAGTCCCGGTCCAGACCCCCTTTAGTCCCGGTCCAGACCCTCTTTAGTCCAGGTCCAGACCCCCTTTAGTCCAGGTCTAGACCCTTTTTAGTCCAGGTCTAGACCCTCTTTAGTCCTGGTCTAGACCCTTTTTAGTCCTGGTCTAGACCCTTTTTAGTCTAGGTCCAGACCCTCTTTAGTTCCGGTCCAGACCCCCTTTAGTCCAGGTCCAGACCCTCTTTAGTCCCGGTCCAGACCCTCTTTAGTCCCGGTCCAGACCCTCTTTAGTCCCGGTCCAGACCCCCTTTAGTCCCGGTCCAGACCCCCTTTAGTCCAGGTCCAGACCCTCTTTAGTCCCGGTCCAGACCCTCTTTAGTCCCGGTCCAGACCCTCTTTAGTCCAGGTCCAGACCCTCTTTAGTCCCGGTCCAGACCCTCTTTAGTCCCGGTCCAGACCCTCTTTAGTCCCGGTCCAGACCCCCTTTAGTCCAGGTCCAGACCCCCTTTAGTCCAGGTCCAGACCCCCTTTAGTCCCGGTCCAGACCCTCTTTAGTCCCGGTCCAGACCCTCTTTAGTCCCGGTCCAGACCCTCTTTAGTCCCGGTCCAGACCCTCTTTAGTCCCGGTCCAGACCCCCTTTAGTCCAAGTCCAGACCCTCTTTAGTCCAAGTCCAGACCCTCTTTAGTCCAGGTCCAGACCCTCTTTAGTCCCGGTCCAGACCCTCTTTAGTCCAGGTCCAGACCCTCTTTAGTCCCGGTCCAGACCCTCTTTAGTTCCGGTCCAGACCCCCTTTAGTCCAGGTCCAGACCCTCTTTAGTCCCGGTCCAGACCCTCTTTAGTCCCGGTCCAGACCCCCTTTAGTCCCGGTCCAGACCCCCTTTAGTCCAGGTCCAGACCCTCTTTAGTCCCGGTCCAGACCCCCTTTAGTCCCGGTCCAGACCCCCTTTAGTCCCGGTCCAGACCCCCTTTAGTCCAGGTCCAGACCCTCTTTAGTCCAGGTCCAGACCCTCTTTAGTCCCGGTCCAGACCCTCTTTAGTCCCGGTCCAGACCCTCTTTAGTCCAGGTCCAGACCCTCTTTAGTCCCGGTCCAGACCCTCTTTAGTCCCGGTCCAGACCCTCTTTAGTCCCGGTCCAGACCCTCTTTAGTCCCGGTTTAGATCCTCTTTAGTCCCGGTCCAGACCCTCTTTAGTCCCGGTCCAGACCCTCTTTAGTCCCGGTCCAGACCCTCTTTAGTCCCGGTCCAGACCCTCTTTAGTCCCGGTCCAGACCCTCTTAGTCCCGGTCCAGACCCCCTTTAGTCCAGGTCCAGACCCCCTTTAGTCCAGGTCCAGACCCTCTTTAGTCCAGGTCCAGACCCTCTTTAGTCCAGGTCCAGACCCTCTTTTGTCCCGGTCCAGACCCTCTTTAGTCCCGGTCCAGACCCTCTTTAGTCCAGGTCCAGACCCTCTTTAGTCCAGGTCCAGACCCTCTTTAGTCCAGGTCCAGACCCCCTTTAGTCCAGGTCCAGACCCCCTTTAGTCCAGGTCCAGACCCTCTTTAGTCCAGGTCCAGACCCTCTTTAGTCCCGGTCCAGACCCTCTTTAGTCCCGGTCCAGACCCTCTTTAGTCCCGGTCCAGACCCTCTTTAGTCCCGGTTTAGACCCTCTTTAGTCCCGGTCCAGACCCTCTTTAGTCCCGGTTTAGACCCTCTTTAGTCCCGGTCCAGACCCTCTTTAGTCCCGGTCCAGACCCTCTTTAGTCCCGGTTTAGATCCTCTTTAGTCCCGGTCCAGACCCTCTTTAGTCCCGGTCCAGACCCTCTTTAGTCCCGGTCCAGACCCTCTTTAGTCCCGGTCCAGACCCTCTTAGTCCCGGTCCAGACCCCCTTTAGTCCAGGTCCAGACCCCCTTTAGTCCAGGTCCAGACCCCCTTTAGTCCAGGTCCAGACCCTCTTTAGTCCAGGTCCAGACCCTCTTTAGTCCAGGTCCAGACCCTCTTTAGTCCCGGTCCAGACCCTCTTTAGTCCCGGTCCAGACCCTCTTTAGTCCCGGTCCAGACCCTCTTTAGTCCCGGTCCAGACCCTCTTTAGTCCAGGTCCAGACCCTCTTTAGTCCAGGTCCAGACCCCCTTTAGTCCAGGTCCAGACCCCCTTTAGTCCAGGTCCAGACCCTCTTTAGTCCCGGTCCAGACCCTCTTTAGTCCCGGTCCAGACCCTCTTTAGTCCAGGTCCAGACCCTCTTTAGTCCCGGTCCAGACCCTCTTTAGTCCAGGTCCAGACCCTCTTTAGTCCCGGTCCAGACCCTCTTTAGTCCAGGTCCAGACCCTCTTTAGTCCCGGTCCAGACCCTCTTTAGTCCAGGTCCAGACCCTCTTTAGTCCCGGTTTAGATCCTCTTTAGTCCCGGTCCAGACCCTCTTTAGTCCAGGTCCAGACCCTCTTTAGTCCCGGTCCAGACTCTCTTTTGTCCCGGTCCAGACCCTCTTTAGTCCAGGTCCAGACCCTCTTTAGTCCCAGTTCAGACCCAGTTCTAACCCGGTTCTGGTTCTGTCCAGCCCAGTGCTGCCTGGCGGGGTACATGCTGCTGCTGCTCTCTGATTGGTGGATCCTGGCGGTGCTGTATGCTGGTTGGCTGTGGCTGGACTGGGACACCCCGACCAGCGGGGGGCGCCGGTGGCCCTGGTTACGCAGCTGTGTCCTGTGGCAGTTCTTCAGGGACTACTTCCCCATCAAGGTCTCCATCCTCCACCAGCTCATTACTTCTCATAAATATTAATAACACACAGAATGTCTCCAGCGAGCGCTACGGGACACTTTCAGAGGAGTTTTTGTTGGACAGACAGGTCAAAAAATCCCAAAATAGTAGCGTACTGAAGCATTATAACTTTGGGCAGACCTCTGCTGGGACCAGGACAGGGGCCAAGCTGGATTTGAACAGGTTTTTGATGGATTTCAAAGGGTTTTATTTGGATTATGATAGGTTTTAGATGGATTTTAATAAGCTTTAGTTGGATTTGAACTGGTTTTAGAGGGATTTCAACTAGCTGTATTTGGATTTGAGCAGATTTTGAACTTGTTTTAGTTAGATTTAAACAGGTTTTAAGCGTCACTTTTTTAGTTTTTTTGATTTTATTTTAAAAGTTGATGTTATGGACGGTTTGGTTCTGAGATAATATCTGTGTTTTTGTTGCAGCTCGTCAAAACTGTGGACCTTGACCCAAAGAAGAACTACATCTTTGGATTCCACCCCCACGGTTAGTCCTGGTCTAGTCCTGGTCCAGTCCTGGTTCAGTCCTGGTCTAGTCCTGGTCTAGTCCTGGTCTAGTCCTGGTCTAGTCCTGGTTCGGTCCTGGTCCAGTCCTGGTTTGATATAGTTTAGTCCCAGTCCAGAGCTGGTTTGGCCTCTGTTCAGGCCTGGGTTTAACCTGGTCTTGGTCTGGTTTTGGTCTGGTTTGCAGGCGTCCTCGTGGCTGGAGGCTTCGGGAACTTCTGCACCGAGGCGACTGGTTTCTCGGAGCTGTACCCGGGCCTGACCCCTCACCTCCTGATGCTGCCGTTCTGGTTCAGGGTCCCGGTCTTCAGGGACTACATCATGTGTGGAGGTCTGGAGCAGATACTGGATTTGAACAGGTTTTAGATGGATTTGACCCAGTTTTCTGAGCGTGGACAGTGAACTTTAATGTTTCTCAATGGTCTGTGGCTCTGATTGGTTAAGACCTAAAGAACAGTTTGGAAATCATTATGAAATTCTTGAGAAATGTGTCCCTTTGGCCTTGTTTCAGTCTAATTCAGTTACACAATTTCACTATTGTTTTAATTACGACAGAGTTTGACTTTTGGACGGCCTCTGGTCTCTGTGTCCCAGGTCTAGTGTCCAGCTCCAAGTCCAGTCTGGCCCACGTCGTGAGTCGTCCTCGAGGAGGAAACGTGGCAGTGATCGCAGTCGGAGGAGCTTCAGAGGCTTTAGACGCCAGACCGGGGGCTTTAACTCTACAGGTCGGACTTCACTGGGGATCAGGAGGATCTGAACAGGTTTTAGGTGGATCTGAACAGGGTTTAGTTGGATTGGAACAGGGTTTAGTTGGATTTGAACTGGTTTAGATGGATTTGAACAGGTTTTAGTTGGATTTGAACTGGTTTAGATGGATTTGAACTGGTTTAGATGGATTTGAACAGGGTTTAGATTGATTTTAACTGGTTTTAGTTGGATTTTAACTGGTTTTAGTTGGATGTGAACAGATTGTAGATGGATTTGAACAGGTTTTAGTTGGATTTGAACTGGTTTTAGGTGGATTTGAACAGGGTTTAGATGGATTTTAACTGGTTTTAGTTTAATTTTAACAGGTTTTAGTTGGATGTGAACAGATTGTAGATGGATTTGAACAGGTTTTAGTTGGATTTGAACAGATTGTAGATGGATTTGAACAGGTTTTAGTTGGATTTGAACAGATTGTAGATGGATTTGAACAGGTTTTAGGTGGATTTGAACAGATTGTAGATGGATTTTAACAGGTTTTAGATGGATTTCTCCTTCATTTAATTACTGAGCTGAACTAATCTTGGTTTAATCCTAATTTAGTCCTCGTTTAGACCTGTTTTAGTCCTGGTTTGGTCTCAGGTTTATTAATAAATCCTTTAAACTGACTGTGTTTCAGGTGAACAACAGAAAAGGCTTCATTAAAATGGCTCTGAAACACGGGTCAGTCTCACTTCTTTATTTTTATTATTCATTTAACAGTTGTATTAATGACAGAGTTCAACCCAGTTCTGGTTTTTCCGGTTCCTCAGAGCTCACCTTGTTCCTGTTTTCTCGTTCGGAGAGAATGAGCTGTTTGACCAAATGGAAAACCCCACAGGCTCCGCCCTCAGACGCCTCCAGGTCTGTGTCAAACCGCTGTTTAGTCGGACTTGAACTGGTTTTACATGGATTTGATATCACTGATGCTTTAGTCCTGTGTCTGTTCCAGAACCGGTTGCAAAGCATCATGGGAGTGGCGCTGCCTCTGTTTCACGCCAGAGGAGTTTTCCAGTACAACTTCGGACTCATGCCGTACAGGAAGCCCATCCACACAGTGGGTCAGTCGCTGCTCAGTCTGGAGCATCTCCGGAGCACAACACCCTCACAGTCGGACGCCATTTTGGAGGAATTAGACATATTTATTATTGTGAAAACATTAAAGCTCCAAAGCTCCAACAGCAGCTTCTTTTATTTAAAAAAAAGGTCAAACCGGACCAAATTTTCACCACAAAATACTAATACATTACATTAAATTGAAGTTTAGATCTAACCTGAAACTTTTATCTTTGGAGTTTACAAGTTACTCTGCACAGTTCTCCATTTCTATCTTTTTGAGCTGTTTCTCAGAATAACCCATTTCCTTGGTTTATTTCCTTGTTCCTTCGTTGTTGACGTCAGTGTCGACCAATGGGAGCGCTCCTTTTTACCTGAAGTGAGCTGTGATTGGACAAAATCCTGCTGTGGACTGATC
>CM072165.1:1383753-1473879 GCA_036850595.1 Rhyacichthys aspro
GTCTAACCCCGGTCTAACAGGTCTAACAGGACTCACCCGGTCTAACCCCGGTCTAACCGGTCTAACAGGACTCACCCGGTCTAACCCCGGTCTAACCCCGGTCTAACCCCGGTCTAACAGGTCTAACCCGGTCTAACCCCGGTCTAACCCGGTCTAACAGGTCTAACAGGACTCACCAGGTCTAACAGGTCTAACAGGACTCACCTGGTCTAACCCGGTCTAACAGGTCTAACAGGTCTAACAGGACTCACCCGGTCTAACCCCGGTCTAACAGGTCTAACCCGGTCTAACCCGGTCTAACAGGTCTAACAGGACTCACCAGGTCTAACCTGGTCTAACCAGGTCTAACCTGGTCTAACCAGGTCTACCAGGTCTAACCTGGTCTAACCAGGTCTAACCTGGTCTAACCAGGTCTACCAGGTCTAACCCGGTCTAACAGGACTCACCTGGTCTAACCCCGGTCTAACCCCGGTCTAAGCCGGTCTAACCCGGTCTAACAGGTCTAACAGGTCTAACCCGGTCTAACAGGTCTAACAGGACTCACCTGGTCTCACCTGGATCCAGCTGGACTCGGAGAGCTCTCCTTTGATCTCACACTGATACACACCTTCATCAGACACTGACACCTGCTGGATGGTCATGTGACCTGTAGGCTGCTCCGACAGGAAGTGTCCGTCTCTATGGAAACGAGCTGTGAGGCCAGAGGAAGTGTGATGGAGACAGAACAGAGAGACGTTCTGTCCCTCTGTCACAGGGAGGACCGGACTCTGCAGGACCACACCTCGGTCTGAGACACAGGGACAGAGACAAATCCAACTATAAAGACGTGCACTTCTTTAAACGGCCGCTAGGGGGCACACAAGTCTCCATAAAAGTGAAGATGAAACCAGGTCAATGTATTGTTGATATTGTATTTCTATAGAATGTTTAGTCACAAAAGTCTTGTCATAATGATATTTTCTCTGCTTTTAAGTGATGTTCAATGTGTGTCTTTTTGTTCTTTGGTTGTAAAGCCCTGTAGCGCTGAGTTTTACAGAGAGCATTTGAAGGCAGCGTCATGAGAGTAACACTTAACTCTGTGTAATCTGTCAAACTATTGAAGAAAATGAACTGTTTCTAATAATATTCTTTTAATCTTTGGAGAAACATCAAGTCTTTTCAGAGACTCAAGTCCAAGTGAGTCTGGTTCAAGTCCAAGTGAGTCTGGTTCAAGTCCAAGTGAAGTCTGAGTCTGGTTCAAGTCCAAGTGAGTCTGGTTCAAGTCCAAGTGAGTCTGGTTCAAGTCCAAGTGAAGTCTGAGTCTGGTTCAAGTCCAAGTGAGTCTGGTTCAAGTCCAAGTGAGTCTGGTTCAAGTCCAAGTGAAGTCTGAGTCTGGTTCAAGTCCAAGTGAAGTCTGGTTCAAGTCCAAGTGAAGTCTGAGTCTGGTTCAAGTCCAAGTGAGTCTGGTTCAAGTCCAAGTGAAGTCTGAGTCTGGTTCAAGTCCAAGTGAAGTCTGAGTCTGGTTCAAGTCCAAGTGAAGTCTGAGTCTGGTTCAAGTCCAAGTGAAGTCTGAGTCTGGTTCAAGTCCAAGTGAAGTCTGAGTCTTTGGTTCAAGTCCAAGTGAAGTCTGAGTCTGGTTCAAGTCCAAGTGAAGTCTGAGTCTGGTTCAAGTCCAGTTACAAGTCTGACTCGTGTCCACAGCTCTGATAAACCAGAGTTCATGGTTCTGACCTCTGACCTGTTACAGTGATGTTGACTCCATCAGAGACCTGTCCCTCTCTGGACTCACACCAGTACAGACCAGTGTCCATCGCGTACACAGTGAATCCACATGAAGACCCGTCCTCTGTCCCCCAGTCCTCACACTGGGTCCTGGTCTCTCTGGACGTGGACCTGGTCACAGTCCAGTCTCTGTCACAGCTCAGAGACACAGACTGTCCTCTGAAGAACTGGGACTGGTCTGGACTCACTCGGACTGAGACTGTGGAAGAAAACACAAACACAACACGTCACAGACGGAAACTAAACAGTCAGATCTGGGTCAGAAGGAACAAAAACTAGTCAAAAGAACATCTTAGTCCTGGTTTAGACCTGGTTTAGTCCTGGTTTAGTCCTGGCTTAGACCTGGTTTAGTCCTGTTTTAGACCTGGTTTAGTCCTATTTTAGACCTGGTTTAGTCCTGGTTTAGTCCTGGTTTAGACCTGTTTTAGTCCTGGTTTAGTCCTGGTTTAGACCTGGTTTAGTCCTGGTTTAGACCTGGTTTAGTCCTGGTTTAGTCCTGGTTTAGACCTGGTTTAGTCCTGGTTTAGTCCTGGTTTAGACCTGGTTTAGTCCTGGTTTAGACCTGGTTTAGTCCTGGTTTAGTCCTGGTTTAGACCTGGTTTAGTCCTGTTTTAGACCTGGTTTAGTCCTATTTTAGACCTGGTTTAGTCCTGGTTTAGTCCTGGTTTAGACCTGTTTTAGTCCTGGTTTAGTCCTGGTTTAGACCTGGTTTAGACCTGGTTTAGACCTGGTTTAGACCTGGTTTAGTCCTGGTTTAGACCTGGTTTAGTCCTGGTTTAGTCCTGGTTTAGTCCTGGTTTAGTCCTGGTTTAGACCTGGTTTAGTCCTGGTTTAGTCCTGGTTTAGTCCTGGTTTAGTCCTGGTTTAGTCCTGGTTTAGTCCTGTTTTAGACCTGGTTTAGTCCTATTTTAGACCTGGTTTAGTCCTGGTTTAGTCCTGGTTTAGTCCTGGTTTAGTCCTGGTTTAGTCCTGGTTTAGACCTGGTTTAGTCCTGGTTTAGTCCTGGTTTAGTCCTGGTTTAGTCCTGGTTTAGTCCTGTTTTAGACCTGGTTTAGTCCTATTTTAGACCTGGTTTAGTCCTGGTTTAGTCCCGGTTTAGTCTCACCTTGGTCTGTCCCCAGGTGCATCAGGGACAACACTAAAGACAGAGAGGATTAATAGATCAGTGTCAGAGCGTTTTCCAGAGACAGGTTTCACTATCTTTTATTACCTTTATTTAATCAAAATCAGTCATAAATCAAATCCACAAATACAGTTAAATATCAGTGAATCTGTTCTGCTTTCAGTCTTTTATGAAGTTGTTGAGTCTCATGATTAAAGCTAAGCGTCTCATTTAAAACTAAAGGATAGAATATGTTGCTGTAATGAAATAAAAGAATAAGAGTAACTCACGGAGCAGACTCAGAGCAGGTCTTCGTCTCATTTTAGACGACGACGAACTGACTTTTCTGTCGTAGGAGGTTCAGTTTTCAACAGGAAATGGTTTAAGACGCTCACCGTGAAAACCACCAATGGTTTCAGTGTTTCCTCCTCTCCATCTACTGACTTTTAATGTTTTAGTAAAGTTTTAGACAAATATTAAATGTGTTTAGTTCTGGTTTAGAGTGGCACAGTCCTTCTGAGGAGACAAGGTCCTTCTGAGGAGACAAGGTCCTTCTGATGAGACACGGTCCTTCTGAGGAGACGAGGTCCTTCTGATGAGACGAGGTCCTTCTGATGAGACACGGTCCTTCTGATGAGACACGGTCCTTCTGAGGAGACACGGTCCTTCTGAGGAGACACGGTCCTTCTGAGGAGACACGGTCCTTCTGATGAGACAAAGTCCTTCTGATGAGACAAGGTCCTTCTGAGGAGACACGGTCCTTCTGATGAGACAAGGTCCTTCTGAGGAGACATGGTCCTTCTGAGGGACGAGTGAATGGAATCCACAAAGTTTAACATTTCAAGTTTTGTTTTTTTTAGTAAAACTAAAAAAATCGTTACTGTTTCTTGGTCTTAGATTCATTCTCAAAGCACTTATACATATTTCATTGTGTATAATTTACTATTATTTCTTTCTTTTCCTGACTCTAGTGATACTCTAGACAGGAGTTGTCAATCTGATCTGAGTCTGATTATCTCCCTCTTTTACTTTAACAGTTTAAATCCTGCTTCTTTCAGTTTCTGTTTCCATCAGAGCGTGACTTCAGTCTTTGTTGAAACACAAACAGATGAGGTTTTCAGAAATGGCGGCCCTCAGAGTCTCTTCTGTCTTGTTTCTCTGGATGTTTCCGTCTTTCATCGCAGCTGAAGGTGAGTGGCTTTAGTCTCATCTTCAGCTGCGTCCATCTGACCCTGCTTTTATTTTCTCACGTTTTCATCGCAGACTTATTATTGTTGGCAAAGCGCCTGGTATTTCCATTCTTTGGCGCAGTCTTGGACTCGTTCCCAGACATCGAGGCTATTTTTATGACTATTTAGCAGCGACGTCATTTCTGTGTCGTTTTTACGCGGGTTTATTGCTCGAATAAAGCTGGGGGGGGGGGGACACGGAAATAGGCGTCTGCTCGGTCCGCTTCTGGAAAATAAATAAAAACATGATGGACGCGTGCAGTTCTAACTCGGAACAATACGCAGAGCTGCTCTTTATTCTTTATTTCTTCTCAAAAGTAGATAAAATTGTGTATAAAATGTAAATTAAGTTGGTTTAGTCCTGGTTTAGACCTGGTTTAGTCCTGGTTTAGACCTGGTTTAGACCTGGTTTGGGTGATTTATGGTGATTTAAATCCACAGATAAAGTAATAAAGCAGTATTTGAAGCTGAGACAATGTCAATGTAAAGAAACAGTGAACTTTTACAGTTTTAAGCTGTTTTTTTCTCCTCTGAGTTCAGGACTTGTTCTGGTTTCTGGTTTTTGTGGACAGTAAACAGTTTACGTACCAGTCACGTGACTGTGTGACGCACAGACGTTACATCATGACCACGCCCCTTTTTTTTTGGAAGGAATCAAATAAACTTAACTTTCCACAGTTTATCTTTAATAGAATATGCCATATTGTGTGTTGTGTTGTGGACTTCAGACTGATGCACAACATTAATGAAAAATCAAATATGAAACCCTGTTTTATTAATAATCAGTGAGAATTACAGCTGCATTTGTGCCTTGTATATTTATTATTTCTGTAGACTACACTTTTACATCATTGTTTTGTCCAATAAAGGGATTATATTTCCATTAAAATGAAGTTAAAATCTGAAGAACTGTGAGAGTTTTAAATCTAAGTGTCACCACTAGATGGAGCTACTCTTCCACAAACAACTGCTTCACACAAACATATTTAAAGGCTCTGACCTTCTCTGATGGTTTTACATGAAATATATTGAGGTCATGTCCACATCTGTTTAATCAAAGACACTTTTCAACTCAATCATCCAAAAAATAAAAAAGAATAAAGGAATATATATAATATAACAGACATCCCTTTTACATTTCTACATCAAAAGTTCAAATGATTCAATTTTAGATGAAAACATCAAATAATACATTCAGATTTAACATTCAGTCCTCAGTCTCCTCAGAAGGACTTCAGTCTCCTCAGAAGGACCCCGGTCTCCTCAGAAGGACTTCAGTCTCCTCAGAAGGACTTCAGTCTCCTCAGAAGGACCCATGTCTCCTCAGAAGGACCTCGGTCTCCTCAGAAGGACCTCAGAAGGACCTCAGAAGGACCCCGGTCTCCTCAGAAGGACCCATGTCTCCTCAGAAGGACCTCGGTCTCCTCAGAAGGACCTCAGAAGGACCTCAGAAGGACCTCGGTCTCCTCAGAAGGACCTCAGAAGGACTCCAGTCTCCTCAGAAGGACTCCAGTCTCCTCAGAAGGACCTCGGTCTCCTCAGAAGGACTTCAGTCTCCTCAGAAGGACTTCAGTCTCCTCAGAAGTCTCCTCAGAAGGACTCCAGTCTCCTCAGAAGGACTCCAGTCTCCTCAGGAGGACCCATGTCTCCTCAGAAGGACCTCGGTCTCCTCAGAAGGACTCCAGTCTCCTCAGGAGGACCCATGTCTCCTCAGAAGGACCTCGGTCTCCTCAGAAGGACTCCAGTCTCCTCAGAAGGACCCATGTCTCCTCAGAGGGACCTCGGTCTCCTCAGAAGGACCTCAGAAGGACCCCGGTCTCCTCAGAAGGACCCATGTCTCCTCAGAAGGACCTCGGTCTCCTCAGAAGGACCTTGTCTCCTCAGAAGGACCTCGGTCTCCTCAGAAGGACTTCAGTCTCCTCAGAAGGACTTCAGTCTCCTCAGAAGGACTCCAGTCTCCTCAGGAGGACTCCAGTCTCCTCAGGAGGACTTCAGTCTCCTCAGAAGGACTCCAGTCTCCTCAGGAGGACTTCAGTCTCCTCAGAAGGACTTCAGTCTCCTCAGAAGTCTCCTCAGAAGGACTCCAGTCTCCTCAGAAGGACTCCAGTCTCCTCAGGAGGACCCATGTCTCCTCAGAAGGACCTTGTCTCCTCAGAAGGACCTCGGTCTCCTCCGAAGGACTTCAGTCTCCTCAGAAGTCTCCTCAGAAGGACTCCAGTCTCCTCAGAAGGACTCCAGTCTCCTCAGGAGGACCCATGTCTCCTCAGAAGGACCTCGGTCTCCTCAGAAGGACTCCAGTCTCCTCAGAAGGACCCATGTCTCCTCAGAAGGACCTTGTCTCCTCAGAAGGACCTTGTCTCCTCAGAAGGACCTTGTCTCCTCAGAAGGACCTCGGTCTCCTCAGAAGGACCTCGTCTCCTCAGAGTTCGCACATAAGATGAAAATAAACACTATCGATTGTTTTTCTGATGAGTTCTTGTCTGTTCAGATCCAGTCCTCGCGGCTCGTCCCGGAGACAGCGTGACTCTTCCGTGTCGGGGCCCCCCGTCGCCGCCCGTCGCTCTGTTGGACTGGAGCCGTCCCGAGCTCCAACAGGACGGATACGTCTTCTTCTACAGAGACGGAAAGGTCTACGAGTCGTACCAGCACCAGATTTACCGAGGCCGGGTGCAGCTGCTGGACTCGGAGATCACGGACGGAGACGTGTCGGTGATTCTGAAGAACGTCAGCGTCGGCGACAGCGGGACGTTCCAGTGCGTCATGTTCCTGGACACGGGCCCGGGACAAAAACCACAGCTGAGACACAGCGTCCGTCTGCAGGTGACAGGTGAGTCTCTGGAACTAGAACCTGTTCATCCTGAGACTAAACTACAGCAGTTTTCACTTCTTGAGTTGTATTTATAAAAAAGAAAGATTCCCAGAACCTGCTCCAACTTAAAAGTGAGATTTGATTCTTTTTTTTTTTGTATGTCATTTTGTTTTATTTTGTTTAATTGTTAAATATCAACTATCAGTTTATGTTTTTTTTCTTCTTCACAGAAGCCACTGAAGTAAAGGCTGAAACACCAAATGTTCCTGGGAACCTGGCTCTGAACGTGCGTGTCTCTGCTGCAGGTGTCCTCCTGGTGTCTGTTCCTCTGTGTTTGTTGGACCTGCTCTGAGACAGTCCTCTTCAAATGTGTCTTCAGATGTTTCAGATATTTCCTGTTAGCATTAGCACTTTTTCATTAGGCTTTGTTTAATCAGTGTTAAAGGCAAAGAAAACTACTGACGCTGCAAAAAGAAGTTTCTCATTTTTTGTGGTTATTCCGAGGGTTTGAGTTTGTCTTGAAAATGGTACACTATAGAATTTATTACTTCTTACACAGTGTGAAGTTGGTTAAATGGGCTCTTTTTGTTCAGTTGTAATTCAATAAGACAATCTGAAGCACTAATAACAACACTGCACTACATAACACTTCTGTATAAGCTTCTGTCAATGTGAAGGTCAAAATCATTTCATTTGAATGTTCCTGGATTAACTGGATTTATTTATGTTTTAATTAATGTTTATTTAAATAAAAAGCTCCAAATCATTTTTATTTTGTTCATTTCAAATGTGCAAAAATAAAGGGCTCATTCATTCAGCAAACATCTCGGTCTAAAACTGGTCTAGACTGGGTCCAGAAGTTTCTGGTCTTGGTCTGGTCCTGGTCCAGTCCTGGTCCTGGTTCAGTCCTGGTCCCGGTCCAGTCCCGGTCCAGTCCTGGTCCTGGTTCAGTCCTGGTGGGTCTTCCTCCCTCTGATCCGGTTCAGAACCAGTCTCAGTCCCAGTCTGAGGACGGTTGCCGTGGCGGCGATGGCTGTTGCCGTGACGACCAGCAGGAAGGCGGCCACGTCCAGACTGTGGTACTGCAGCCAGGTGAGGTCATGTGACCCCAGACGCAGGTGAGACGCTCGGCCGTTCCTCATGACGAACTCCACCCAGAACACGGCCTCCTGCAGCGGAGACACGGGACGGTCCCGGTGCAGAGAGGACACACTGAGCATGCTCCGTCTGTAGCTGAGGATCATGGGAAATGGAGGCAGTGAGGAGCTAAAGACTACACCAGGACTAAACCAGGACTAAACCAGGTCTAGACCAGGACTACACCGGGACTAAACCTGGTCTAAACCAGGTCTAGACCAGGACTAGACCAGGACTAGACCAGGTCTAAACCAGGTCTAAACCAGGACTAAACCAGGACTAAACCAGGTCTAAACCAGGTCTAGACCAGGTCTAAACCAGGTCTAGACCAGGACTAGACCAGGTCTAAACCAGGTCTAGACCAGGACTAGACCAGGTCTAGACCAGGACTAAACCAGGTCTAAACCAGGACTAAACCAGGTCTAGACCAGGACTAGACCAGGTCTAGACCAGGACTAAACCAGGTCTAAACCAGGACTAAACCAGGTCTAGACCAGGACTAGACCAGGACTAAACCAGGACTAGACCTGGTCTAAACCAGGACTAAACCAGGACTAAACCAGGACTAGACCAGGACTAAACCAGGTCTAAACCAGGACTAAACCAGGACTAAACCAGGACTAGACCAGGACTAGACCAGGACTAAACCAGGACTAAACCAGGACTAAACCAGGTCTAAACCAGGACTAAACCAGGACTAAACCAGGTCTAAACCAGGACTAAACCAGGTCTAAACCAGGACTAAACCAGGACTAAACCAGGACTAAACCAGGTCTAAACCAGGTCTAAACCAGGACTAAACCAGGACTAAACCGGGTCTAAACCAGGACTAAACCGGGACTAAACCAGGTCTAAACCAGGACTAAACCAGGACTAAACCGGGTCTAAACCAGGACTAAACCGGGTTTAAACCGGGACTAAACCAGGTCTAAACCAGGACTAAACCAGGACTAAACCAGGTCTAGACCAGGTCTAAACCAGGTTCTAGACCAGGTCTAGACCAGGTCTAAACCAGGACTAAACCAGGTCTAGACCAGGTCTAAACCAGGACTAAACCAGGACTAAACCAGGTCTAAACCAGGACTAAACCAGGACTAAACCAGGACTACACCAGGTTCTAAACCAGGTCTAGACCAGGTCTAGAGGAGGTCACCTGGGGTCGTTGATGATGGTGTTGAGTGCTGATGTCATTTCCTGTGATGTCATGGTGTTGAAGTCGAGGACGATGGCGGCGCGGCGTCGGGTCAAACGGGCGAGATTATCAGACTGGTCTCCGAACAGAGGGACGCCCACCAGAGGGACGCCATGGAAGACGGCCTCGTACAAACCGTTAGTCCCACCGTGGGACACGAACGCTCTGGTCTGAGGGTGTCCTGGAGGGACAAATACAGAGAGACACTGAGGGTGTCCTGGAGGGACAAATACAGAGAGACGCTGTCCTGGAGGGACAAATACAGAGAGACACTGTCCTGGAGGGACAAATACAGAGAGACACTGTCCTGGAGGGACAAATACAGAGAGACACTGAGGGTGTCCTGGAGGGACAAATACAGAGACACTGTCCTGGAGGGACTGCTCAAATCCAACTAAAACCTGTTCAAATCCAACTAAAACCTGTTCAAATCCATCTAAAACCTGTTCAAATCCAACTAAAACCTGTTCAAATCCAACTAAAACCTGTTCAAATCCATCTAAAACCTGTTGAAAACCGTCTCAAATGAAGATGAAATCTTCTTTTCTAAATGTAATAAAGCCTGTAATAAAGTGTCTCCATGTTGGCCCCCCTCTCATGAACTCTGACCCCTGACCCACTGTATGAGAGAGTCCATCAGTGTAAGTCCAGCTCCAGTGTGAGTGTGTGAGTGTGTTGTACCGAGCAGGTCGTTCTGTGGGATCCAGTGGAACATCCTGGTGTTGGAGCCCAGAGTGTTAGGAGTGTGTCCGCTGTATCTCCAGATCACCTACAAACCACATCCTTTACACCTTTACACTTTCTACATCAACTGGACACTTGTGACTTTGGAGGAAGCTCAAAGACCTTCTGTGGGATCTGAGCCAAAGCGGCGGCGATAACATCAGCGCGCTCCGTCGTCAGGTTGGTCACCATGGAACCGAACGTCACCACCACCAGACCGGCGTCGCCCGACGAACGCACCCACGCCTCCAGCTCCTGCAACACAACACCTTTGGATCTTTACACAATATAGCTATGATTTTCAGTCACATCCCCTTTATTTTCTCTGGTTTCTTTGAATATTTAGAGACCTGCCTGCGTTTACTGTCTCTCTTACATCATTTATTTACTGTTGTATTTAGTTTTTCAGTGTAATCTCCTAAAGTTTATTGTAACAGGAATCATCTGAAAAAATGAGACCTTAAGACGTGATCTAGTCTTTATAATGAAGGATTTTAATAGATGAGAATGATCAGTCCACAGCAGGATTTTGTCCAATCACAGCTCACTTCAGGTAAAAAGGAGCGCTCCCATTGGTCGACACTGATGTCAACAACGAAGGAACAAGGAAATAAACCAAGGAAATGGGTTATTCTGTTGGAAATACGTCTTATTTTACAGAGAAACAGCTCAAAAAAGATAAAAAATAGAGAAACAGCAGCAAATGAAACATGGATAAATGTTGGTAAAGTTTCAGGTAAACTCTAAACTTTAATGTAACGTATTAGTATTTTGTGGTGAAAATGACTATGCTGCTGTTGGAGGAGAGCGGAGTCTGAGACTAAATTGTGTTAATTGTGTTTTAACAGTAATTACACTTACGGGGTGTATTTGTGAAGTGTGCAGTGTCTCACCTCTGGCAGTGGATCGGCCGGTTTGCAGTGAAGCCCGCCCACGTAGCGGAAGTTTGGAGGCATGGGTCTGGGGGTCTCGATGTCCCAGAACATCCGGATCAGCCATATATCAGCTCTACCCATCGTAGCACACACACTGGTGGGACGTCCTGCAGATCCACACAAAAACTGACAAAAACTGACAAACGCTAAACTTGTTTTGCGCTCCAGTCCTCATCACCAACTCCAGAGTCTCCATCATTCTATTCATTTAAGAAGAACGCAAAAAGAAGTCACCAACGCTCTACCTAAATATTATGTATGATCTATGTTAATTAATGTACACGGTCCCTTCAAATAAATAAATCATATTACGCAGGATGTAAACAAGGAGCTGTGGGACTGACCTATGACCTCTGAGTAGAGTCTGTCCTGTGTGGTTTTCCAGTAGACCTCAGAGACGGCTGAGCTCAGGACGTTGGTCAGGACGTTCGTGAGTCTCTGAGTAAAGGTCATGCGGTCGTCGTAGGTCAACGGCGCGGAGGGCACGTAGCTCGGGGGCAACGGGGCGTGTCCGCAGTGCCGCTCCATAACTGCCCCGAACGAGAACCGCAGCGAAATCACGAGCGGGACGTCCAGCAGCTCGGCCACGAGGTCCCCTCCCGGAGACATGGGGTCGAACAGAACCACGTCGAACGCTGAGGCTCGCAGCCGCTCCATCAGCGTCGCGTTCTTCACCACGCCCTCGCACTGCTGCGTCGTCATGGAGACCGAGCGGCTCAGCCAATCGTAGACGAGCGTGGCCTTGGTGAGCGGAGACGCCTTGTGGGACTCGTACATCGAGAAGTGCATGAACTCGTCGAGGAAAGCCCTGTAGTCGGCCTCAGTGTAGGGAACCTGGACAAAGAGGAGAGCTTCAGGGCTGGTCTTCCTGATCTGACTCAGATTCAGCTCCTGCTGCATTTCTAACAAACTAATCAAGTTCTAACCTTAAACAGGATGAAGTTGTACTTGTCTCGAAGCGTGGGGTCGTTGTATTTGACGGAGGGAGAGGCCTCGGCCACGACGACGCTCACCGAGTGGTTCCTCTTCAGAAGCTCGTCCATGATGCTGCGCATGTTCAACCAGTGACTGAACTCACCAGGAAACACCAGCACGTTACCGCCACACGCCGCCGAGACCAGGACCGAGACCAGGACCGAGACCTGGACCGAGACCTGGAGGACCACCGGGACTCGCATCTTCCACTGAGACAGAGAAAACAATCAGTGTGGATTTGTGTTAAAGGCAGGGAGTGGTGTCTTTGGAGGCATCTACTGGTGATAATAAATATAATAAACTGTGAAGAGAGTCTGGGGCAGCTGCTGCCGTCTGTGTCCCTCAGAGCGAAGGATGCTAACAGCTGCAGCTAACAGTGCATATCACAATAATAAACAACTAGTCGTATTTAATTTTTCTATTTTAGTCGATTAACTTATTACAAAATCCACTTTTCTTTGTAGTAATTGTGAAACGGCTTGTTTTCCGTTTTTGGTTTTCTTGTGTCAACACAAAAATTTGTTGGTCAGAAAGTACACAGTCCTAGAAGCCTGTAGTTTCTTCTTCTATGTTTAAATAAACCCTCTCCATTAATGCTACTGAAGGCAGCTGTAATTTTATCAGTGAAAAGACTAACGTTGGGCAGTAACTGTCTCTGATAAACTCTAGAGACAGACTCCTGAAAGTCTGCCTCCTTCAAACTGAGGAGAGACAGAAAAGGGTTGAGAACCTATAGAGACTTTTTCAGTGACGTTATCTTTAGGCCTTTTATCTTGTATCTGATGTTTGTTAAAAACACTGAAAACACTGGTCCAATGGCTTCATTGTTAAATCTGTAAATCCATCATAAGCTCGTAGCCCCAAACGGCTCAAAAACACAAAACTGTCGCATTAATCTAATAATCTAATCTAATATGTGAGTCCAGTCCTGTTTAACTGCATTTGTAATAGTTTATACTTGAGGCTGTATGAATACAACTATAAAATGAATGTTATTTATTACTCAAGAGATTCTATTTCTTAATCATTTCCAAAGATTCCTTAAAAAGACGCACCACTGAGACCGTCCAGCGTACCACCGGTGAGACCGCGCGCCACAGTTTGAGAACCACTGTTTAAAAGCTTCAAAAGTCAGAACAAACCTGACAACAACAACAACAAGCAGCTATATCTCCAGAAAAATCTGTGCCACTCCTTTAAACAAGCTCCAACACGCCTCTCTTTTTCTAAACCTCTTGAAGTCATCTCGTTCCATTAAATCCACTTAAATCTGAGTTTTTTCTCCTCCGTGAGACAGACCCGCGTGTTTTGTTCGGTTTCCTCTGTTTTCCTCTGTTTCTCCGTCTTCTCTGGTTCTTTTTACCCTCCTCAGAAGAAGGGGCTTTACGAGACTCTTGGAGCCGAGCCGCGGACGCACGGAGCCGGTCTCGGAGCTCCACCCCCGCCTCGGTCCAGAGCCAAAACCCCACAGACTCCATCCAGACGCAGAAAGACCAGGTTCTGGACCCGCTGAGGACGGCTGTGTGTGGACTCTGGTATTTGTACTTTATTACTGTACTTTAGTAGATTGTTCAGGTATCTGTACTTTACTGAGTATTTATTTAACTTTGAGACAAATATCTGTACTTTCTACTCCTTACTTTATCAACACAGTGACCTTTACAACGACATAAAAGACGTAACTAACAAGAGGAAGTCAAGCCCCTCCAAAATAAGAGAAGGATGTTATAGATATAAACTCTAAGAATGATGCAGAATGAAAATAATAAACAGAACAAATCCCAGTTGCACTGGTTCAGTCTTGATTCTGAAACTTGAACTAAACTGAATCAAACTCCAACAGAAGATTGTTCCTGAAAGAGTTACTGCAGAGTTTACACAAATGTATTGTGTTTCATTGACAGCAACATTAATGTGGACTATTTACCACATTTCAGAGAATGTACTTTTTTACTTGAGAAAAGAAAGTCATTAATAAACCCAGGAGTAAACTAAAACTGAACCAATTCAGTCAAGTTATAAAAATGACAGTTGTACAGTTGTAGAGCTACACAATAAGTTCAAGATTTAAGTTGATTAAACCAAGACTTAACCTCAGACTAAACCAAGAGACTGACCCAGAACTAACATTTCTGTCAAACTATTATGTTTTTATGGTTAAACTGAGTCTGAAATATTTAAGGTATTAGTATTTAATATGAATTTGGTCAAACCTGGTTTTGAAGTTTGCTGCAGGATCCGAAGAAACAAAGGTCAAACAGATAAGAGCTGCGTTCTGATTGGACGATGACTCAAGCTTTTACCTGAATAAAGGTTAGTGGTCACATGATCGAGTTTAGTCCCGGTTTAACCCTGGTTTAGCTTCGTCTTGTTCAGGTCACATCTGAATTCAGTCCTGTTTAAGTCCATTTATTGTCTGGATTTAGACCTGATCTCACATTAGATTCTATTAAGAGTCATTGTCCAATCAGAGCGCAGCTTTTACCCTGATACACTTCTTTACTTAACTATTATTTTTGATAGAAATAATAGACAAATACAAGCAAAGTCATATTATATTCAAAACAATTCAGGGGAAATTAGTCCAAGTTAATCCTTCATATTGATGAATGTGATTGTGTCACAATATTGATACCAATATGGAGTCAAAATATTGAGAGTCTTTCAGAAAACTGTCCAAAGTCCAATGGAGTAAACTGAATGTCTTTAATATGGCGTAACTGATATTATTTTCTGTAGTAGACAAGACATCAGCTGGTTTCTTTATTATTAAATCCATCTCTGTTCCATCGTCACAACGATTACAAACCCTCATCTTCATGATATAATGTCCAAGACCTTTTTTTAAGGTGAAAGCCATTGTGAGTCATTGTCCAATAAAAACACACCTTTTATCAGTGTGGACCAATCAGAACGCAGCTCTTATCAGTGTGGACCAATCAGAACGCAGGTCTTATCAGAGTGGACTTCTGTCTGTGGAGAATCAGGTCAGAGTTATCTTCCTCCTTTTTAACTTGTTCATGTTTTTAAATCATTGTCAGCTGTAAACCTCCCTCAGGACTTTATTCACTGGTGACATGTTTAGTCCTGGTTTTAGATCAGGTTTAGATCAGGTTTAGATCAGGTCTGGACTAGGTTTTGGTGCAACTTTAATCTTGTTAAAGTCTAGAGGCTGTTCCTTAAAACTCACTCAGAAAAGCTTGGCTCAGAGCCTGAATTCTGTCTGCGTCGGTGTAAACCTGTTCCACAAAGACTGGTCTGGGCTCAGATTAACATTTAAGATTTTAATAAAAGAGAATGTTCCCCTTGTTTTGGTGCATTCCTATTGGTCAACAATGATGTCAACCAGGAAATGAATAAACAGAGAAAGTGTCTGCTGCAGCACGAAAAACACAAACAGAAAAAAGAGAAACAAAGTGAAACCCGGATTTATATCATGACACATTAGTATTTTGTGGTCCAGTTTTACTGTTTTTCATCAAAATAAAAGCAGGAAAGGTTGCTGTGGTGTAGGTTGTGGTGACGGAGACAGAAGTAACACCAAGTAATGCATCTTTAAATTATAAATTACAAATTGGATTATCTGCTTTTGATTAGTACCAGTCATTATTATAAATTGTAAATGTGCACTTTAACTTGTTTAACCAGGAGTTTCTAACATTTTTAGTTTCTTTTTGTGTTAATAAAATCATGTTTGCATTTTCTTCCTTCAAACATTCATTCGTCCATCCGGTTGATCTTGTGTGTCCAGTGGAAGATGCGAGTCCCGGTGGTCCTCCAGGTCTCGGTCCAGGTCTCGGTCCTGGTCTCGGTCCTGGTCTCGGCGGCGTGTGGCGGTAACGTGCTGGTGTTTCCTGGTGAGTTCAGTCACTGGTTGAACGTACGCATCATCATGGACGAGCTTCTGAAGAGGAACCACTCGGTGAGCGTCGTCGTGGCCGAGGCCTCTCCCTCCGTCAAATACAACGACCCCACGCTTCGAGACAAGTACAACTTCATCGTGTTTAAGGTTAGAACTACACCGGGACTGAACCTGGACTAAAACAAGACTAAACTAGAGTAAAACCAGGCCTGAACCGTCTCGTCTGGTCTCGTAGGTCCCGTACACTGCGGATGAATACATGTCTCATCAGGATGAGATGATGCACTTCCTGATGTACGAGTCTCACGCGGCGTCTCTGCTCAGAAAAGCTCAGGCCAGTTTGAAGTTCATGTCGTGGCTGCCGTCCATGTTGGCTCAGCAGTGTGAGGCGGTGGTGAAGAACGACACCGTCATGGGGCAGCTGCGGGACGGGGGCTTCCACGCCGTCCTGTTCGACCCGATGGGGGCGTGTGGAGACCTGGTGGCGGATCTCCTCGACGTTCCTCTGGTGGTGTCCATGCGTTTGTCGATAGGGGGCGCCGCCGAGAGACTCTGCGCCCACGTCCCTCTCCCGCCGAGCTACGTCCCTGCGCCGGGGCTGCCCTACGACGATCACATGACCTTCGCTCAGCGCGTCGTTAATGTGTTAGCGTACGCCGCCACTTCAGTCATGTGTGACCTGCTCTGGAGAACCACGCTGGACGGGCTCTACTCGGAGGTCACAGGTCAGGGTTCACATGAATGTATTTATTAACACTGCACCAGGCTGACCGATCTCCTCCGGTCCAGATAAACGGAATATACTCCAGACTTTCTCCTGACCACATGCACGAAAAGTCTGGAGGATGTCGCAACGTTTTGAGTTCACGCGTCAAGAGGGCGTTATGCTTACGTAGTTTATTTACAACGAGGCTGACGGACAAAGGAGACGACTTCTTTGCAGTGACAGTGACGCTAATATTCTTATTCTGCGTGTATTTGAACATACAGTATAACCATGTAACTAGGGTGAGCATCAAACTAAAAAATCAGGACACTTTAATTTTGCTGCGAAACCAACGGAAGTAGATGAACAAATGAAAAATAATGTCGCCAGAAATAAAAAAAAAACATGAACTGATTGCATTGATTAACGTTTGTTTTATTATTACGTTACATTTCCCGTTTTCTGAGACAGTTGTGTTGTTCTTCTTTGGCTTCACACAGAAGAGAGTAAAATTAGGACTTTTTAGTGTTTTTGTAGAAATCCGCCGGGACAGAGGCTTAAAATCAGGACTGTCCCGGTTAAATGGGGGCGTATGGTCACCCTACGTATAACCAGGGTAGGAGTACAAAGCTTCAGCTCCGTCGACTCTGCTTACCGCACCAGCCACACAGCAAACATCATGTACAACACACCCTTTGATTTTTAACCTCAGCTCAGACTTGGCTCCGAGGGTCATTTTGAAGAAGCCTCCTCGTATTTACCCTCCTCTTTCCTTCGGCAGGACGTCCCAACAGTGTGTGCGCTACGCTGAGTAAAGCCGACGCGTGGCTGATCCGGATGTTCTGGGACATCGAGACCCCGAGACCCCTGCTTCCAAACTTTCACTACATCGGAGGGTTTCACTGCAAACCGGCCGAACCGCTGCCAGAGGTCAGAGGTCACGTCTGTTAGCTCTAACCAGGTAAACACTGGACCCGAACCAACAAAGGTGTTGTGTTGCAGGAGCTGGAGGCGTGGGTGCGTTCGTCGGGCGACGCCGGTCTGGTGGTGGTGACGTTCGGTTCCATGGTGACCAACCTGACGACGGAGCGCGCTGATGTTATCGCCGCCGCTTTGGCTCAGATCCCACAGAAGGTCTTTGAGCTTCCTCCAAAGTCACAAGTGTCCAGTTGATGTAGAAAGTGTAAAGGTGTAAAGGATGTGGTTTGTAGGTGATCTGGAGATACAGCGGACACACTCCTAACACTCTGGGCTCCAACACCAGGATGTTCCACTGGATCCCACAGAACGACCTGCTCGGTACAACACACTCACACACTCACACTGGAGCTGGACTTACACTGATGGCCACTAGGCTCATCGCTCTAATACAGTGGGTCAGACTCACAGAGGTCAGGGGTCAGAGTTCATGAGAGTCCTGTCAGGGCCCAACATGGAGACACTTATGGAGGCGTTATTACAGGCTTTATTACATTTGGAAAAGAAGGTTTCATCACCCTCAGTGTCTCTCTGTATTTGTCCCTCCAGGACAGTGTCTCTGTATTTGTCCCTCCAGGACAGTGTCTCTCTCTGTATTTGTCCCTCCAGGACAGCGTCTCTCTGTATTTGTCCCTCCAGGACAGTGTCAGGACAGTGTCTCTCTGTATTTGTCCCTCCAGGACAGTGTCTCTGTATTTGTCCCTCCAGGACACCCTCAGTCTCTCTGTATTTGTCCCTCCAGGACAGTGTCTCTCTGTATTTGTCCCTCCAGGACAGTGTCTCTCTGTATTTGTCCCTCCAGGACACCCTCAGTGTCTCTCTGTATTTGTCCCTCCAGGACACCCTCAGTGTCTCTCTGTATTTGTCCCTCCAGGACAGTGTCTCTCTGTATTTGTCCCTCCAGGACAGTGTCTCTCTGTATTTGTCCCTCCAGGACAGTGTCTCTCTGTATTTGTCCCTCCAGGACACCCTCAGACCCGAGCGTTCGTGTCTCACGGTGGGACTAACGGTTTGTACGAGGCCGTCTTCCATGGCGTCCCTCTGGTGGGCGTCCCTCTGTTCGGAGACCAGTCTGATAATCTCGCCCGTTTGACCCGACGCCGCGCCGCCATCGTCCTCGACTTCAACACCATGACATCACAGGAAATGACATCAGCACTCAACACCATCATCAACGACCCCAGGTGACCTCCTCTAGACCTGGTCTAGAACCTGGTTTAGACCTGGTTTAGTCCCGGTTTAGACCTGGTTTAGACCTGGTTTAGTCCTGGTTTAGTCCTGGTATAGTCCTGGTTTAGACCTGGTTTAGTCCTGGTTTAGACCTGGTTTAGTCCCGGTTTAGACCTGGTTTAGACCTGGTTTAGTCCTGGTTTAGTCCTGGTATAGTCCTGGTTTAGACCTGGTTTAGTCCTGGTTTAGACCTGGTTTAGTCCTGGTTTAGTCCTGGTATAGTCCTGGTATAGTCCTGGTTTAGACCTGGTTTAGTTCTGGTTTAGACCTGGTTTAGTCCCGGTTTAGACCCGGTTTAGTCCTGGTTTAGACCTGGTTTAGACCTGGTTTAGTCCTGGTTTAGTCCTGGTATAGTCCTGGTTTAGTCCTGGTTTAGTCCTGGTTTAGACCTGGTTTAGTCCTGGTTTAGACCTGGTTTAGTCCTGGTTTAGTCCTGGTATAGTCCTGGTTTAGTCCTGGTCTAGTCCTGGTCTAGTCCTGGTTTAGACCTGGTTTAGTCCTGGTTTAGTCCTGGTTTAGACCTGGTTTAGACCTGGTTTAGTCCTGGTTTAGTCCTGGTATAGTCCTGGTTTAGTCCTGGTTTAGTCCTGGTATAGTCCTGGTTTAGTCCTGGTATAGTCCTGTTTTAGACCTGCTTTAGACCTGGTTTAGTCCTGGTCTAGTCCTGGTCTAGTCCTGGTTTAGACCTGGTTTAGACCTGGTTTAGTCCTGGTCTAGTCCTGGTTTAGTCCTGGTTTAGTCCTGGTGTAGTCCTGGTTTAGTCCTGGTTTAGACCTGGTTTAGAACTGGTTTAGTCCTGGTTTAGACCTGGTTTAGAACTGGTTTAGTCCTGGTTTAGTCCTGGTTTAGTCCTGGTTTAGTCCTGGTCTAGTCCTGGTTTAGTCCTGGTTTAGTCCTGGTGTAGTCCTGGTTTAGTCCTGGTTTAGTCCTGGTTTAGACCTGGTTTAGAACTGGTTTAGTCCTGGTTTAGTCCTGGTTTAGTCCTGGTTTAGACCTGGTTTAGACCTGGTCTAGACCTGGTCTAGACCTGGTTTAGTCCTGGTCTAGACCTGGTGTAGTCCTGGTTTAGACCTGGTTTAGTCCTGGTTTAGTCCTGGTTTAGACCTGGTTTAGTCCTAGTTTAGTCCTGGTCTAGTCCTGGTTTAGACCTGGTTTAGTCCTGGTTTAGTCCTGGTTTAGACCTGGTTTAGTCCTAGTTTAGTCCTGGTCTAGTCCTGGTTTAGTCCTGGTTTAGTCCTGGTCTAGTCCTGGTCTAGTCCTGGTTTAGACCTGGTTTAGTCCTGGTTTAGTCCTGGTCTAGTCCTGGTCTAGTCCTGGTCTAGTCCTGGTTTAGTCCTGGTGTAGTCCTGGTGTAGTCCTGGTTCAGACCTGGTTTAGACCTGGTTTAGTCCTGGTTTAGTCCTGGTTTAGACCTGGTTTAGACCTGGTTTAGTCCTGGTTTAGTCCTGGTTTAGTCCTGGTTTAGACCTGGTTTAGACCTGGTTTAGACCTGGTTTAGACCTGGTTAAGTCCTGGTTTAGACCTGGTTTAGTTCTGGTGTAGTCCTGGTTTAGACCTGGTTTAGACCTGGTTTAGTCCTGGTTTAGACCTGGTTTAGACCTGGTTTAGTCCTGGTCTAGACCTGGTGTAGTCCTGGTTTAGACCTGGTTTAGTCCTGGTTTAGTCCTGGTTTAGTCCTAGTTTAGTCCTGGTTTAGTCCTGGTGTAGTCCTGGTTTAGACCTGATTTAGACCTGGTCTAGACCTGGTTTAGTCCTGGTTTAGTCCTGGTTTAGAACTGGTTTAGTCCAGGTTTAGTCCTGGTTTAGTCCTGGTTTAGACCTGGTTTAGTCCAGGTTTAGTCCTGGTTTAGTCCTGGTTTAGTCCCGGTTTAGTCCTGGTCTAGTCCTGGTTTAGACCTGGTTTAGTCCAGGTTTAGTCCTGGTCTAGTCCTGGTTTAGACCTGATTTAGACCTGGTCTAGACCTGGTTTAGTCCTGGTTTAGTCCTGGTTTAGACCTGGTTTAGTCCAGGTTTAGTCCTGGTTTAGTCCTGGTTTAGACCTGGTTTAGTCCAGGTTTAGTCCTGGTTTAGTCCTGGTTTAGTCCCGGTTTAGTCCCGGTCTAGTCCTGGTTTAGACCTGGTCTAGTCCTGGTTTAGTCCTGGTGTAGTCTTTAGCTCCTCACTGCCTCCATTTCCCATGATCCTCAGCTACAGACGGAGCATGCTCAGTTTGTCCTCTCTGCACCGGGACCGTCCCGTGTCTCCGCTGCAGGAGGCCGTGTTCTGGGTGGAGTTCGTCATGAGGAACGGCCGAGCGTCTCACCTGCGTCTGGGGTCACATGACCTCACCTGGCTGCAGTACCACAGTCTGGACGTGGCCGCCTTCCTGCTGGTCGTCACGGCAACAGCCATCGCCGCCACGGCAACCGTCCTCAGACTGGGACTGAGACTGGTTCTGAACCGGATCAGAGGGAGGAAGACCCACCAGGACTGAACCGGGACCAGGACTGGACCGGGACTGAACCGGGACTGGACCAGGACTGAACCGGGACTGGACCAGGACTGAACCGGGACCAGGACTGGACCGGGACTGAACCGGGACTGGACCAGGACTGAACCGGGACCAGGACTGGACCGGGACTGAACCGGGACTGGACCAGGACTGAACCGGGACTGAACCGGGACTGAACCAGGACTGGACCGGACTGAACCGGGACTATACCAGGACTGGACCAGGACCAGGACTGGACCAGGACTGAACCAGGACTGAACCAGGACTGAACCGGGACTGATCCAGGACTGGACCAGGACCAGGACTGAACCGGGACCAGGACTGGACCAGGACTGAACCAGGACTGGACCAAGACTGAACCGGGACTGGGACTGAACCGGGACTGGACCAGGACGCGGACTGGACCAGGACTGGACCGGGACTGGACCAGGACTGAAGCGGGACTGAACCAGGACTGGACCGGGACCAGGACCAGGACTGAACCAGGACTGGACCGGGACTGAACCAGGACTGAACCAGGACTGGACCAGGACCAGGACCAGGACTGCACCAGGACTGAACCAGGACCGGACCAGGACCAGACCATGACCGGACCAAGATTGGACTAGAACCGGACCAGGACTGGACCAGGACAGAACCATCTATGAGTCTATTTTTATTTTAAGTCAGTTTGCTTTTGTTTTTTTAAATAAATAAATCCTGAGCCACAGCCTTTGACTCTTGTTTTTTTCTCTTCATCTTTACTTGGATTTGAACAGGTTTTAGATGGATTTGAAAAGGTTTTAGATGTTTTTGAACATGTTTTAGATGGATTTGAACAGGTTTTAATTGGATTTCTCCCTCCTTTAATTACTGAGCTGAACTAATCTTGTTTTAATCCTCATTTAGTCCTTGTTTAGACCTGTTTTAGTCCTGGTTTGGTCTCAGGTTTATTAATAAATCCTTAAAACTAACTGTTTTTCAGGTGAAAAACAGAAAAGGCTTCATTAAAATGATAATAATATAAATCCAGGTTTCACTTTGTTTCTTT
This sequence comes from Rhyacichthys aspro, assembly GCA_036850595.1. Classification (NCBI taxonomy): domain Eukaryota; kingdom Metazoa; phylum Chordata; class Actinopteri; order Gobiiformes; family Rhyacichthyidae; genus Rhyacichthys; species Rhyacichthys aspro. The sequence goes on from CM072165.1 coordinate 1,405,914, forward strand.
TTTCTGTTTGTGTTTTTCGTGCTGCAGCAGACACTTTGTCTGTTTATTCATTTCCTGGTTGACATCATTGTTGACCAATAGGAATGCACCAAAACAAGGGGAACATTCTCTTTTATTAAAATCTTAAATGTTAATCTGAGCCCAGACCAGTCTTTGTGGAACAGGTTTACACCGACGCAGACAGAATTCAGGCTCTGAGCCAAGCTTTTCTGAGTGAGTTTTAAGGAACAGCCTCTAGACTTTAACAGGATTAAAGTTGCACCAAAGCCAAGTCCAGACCTGATCTAAACCTGATCTAAACCTGATCTAAAACCAGGACTAAACATGTCACCAGTGAATAAAGTCCTGAGGGAGGTTTACAGCTGACAATGATTTAAAAACATGAACAAGTTAAAAAGGAGGAAGATAACTCTGACCTGATTCTCCACAGACAGAAGTCCACTCTGATAAGACCTGCGTTCTGATTGGTCCACACTGATAAGAGCTGCGTTCTGATTGGTCCACACTGATAAAGGTCTGTTTTTATTGGACAATGACTCACAATGGCTTTCACCTTAAAAAAAGGTCTTGGACAGGTTCAGACAGGACTAAACAGAACTTATATCATGAAGATGAGTTTGTAATCGTTGTGACGATGGAACAGAGATGAATTTAATAATAATGAAACCAGATGATGTATTGTCTTGTGTTGGACCTGGTTTTAATGCAAATCCTACAGAAAAATAATAGCAATTAAATCAACCACCTCTCGATATTTTGACTGAATGTTGGACAATCACATTCATCAATAAGAATAAGGATTAACTTTGACAAATTTTTTTGAATTGTTTTGAATTGAATATTAATTTGTTTGTATTTGTCTTTCTTGTTTTTCTTCTTTATTAAAATAATGGGGCATATTATTTCCATCAAAAATAATAGTTGTTTTTTTTTCATCATTGGAGTATATCAGGGTAAAAGCTGTGCTCTGATTGGACAATGACTCTTAATAGAATCTAATGTGAGATCAGGTCTAAATCCAGACAATAAATGGACTTAAACAGGTTGAATTCAGATGTGACCTGAACAAGACGAAGCTAAACCAGGGTTAAACCAGGACTCGATCATGTGACCACTAACCTTTATTCGGGTAAAAGCTTGAGTCATCGTCCAATCAGAACGCAGCTCTTATCTGTGTGACCTTTGTTTCTTTGGATCCTGCAGCAAACTTCAAAACCAGGTTTGACCAAATTCATATTAAATACTAATACTTTTAAATATTTCAGACTCAGTTTAACCATAAAAACATAATAGTTTGACAGAAATGTTAGTTCTGGGTCCGTATCCTGGTTTAGTCTGAGGTTAAGTTTTGGTTTAATCAACTTAAATCCATACTATTGTGTCGCTCTAGTCCCGTTTAAGTCATTTTTATAATCTGACTGAATCGGTTCAGTTTTAGTTTACTCCTGGGTTTATTAATGACTTTGGTTGTTGGGTTTAGTGCTGGTTTAGTCTTGGTTTATGGGTTCAGTTTAATCAAACCATAACAACTTCTTTTCTCAAGTAAAAGTAAAATAGTACATTCTCTGAAATGCACATAAAAAAGATTATGTCAGTGATACACAATATTCATCTGTGAAAACTCACTGACAATCTTCTGTTGGAGTTTGTTTCAGTTTAGTTCAAGTTTCAGAATCAAGACTGAACCAGTGCAACTGGGATTTGTTCTGTTTATTATTTTCATTCTGCATCATTCTTAGAGTTTATATCAATAACATCCTTCTCTTATTTTGGAGGGGCTTGACTTCCTCTCGTTAGTTACGTCTTTTATGTCGTTGTAAAAGTCACTGTTTTGACAAAATAATGAGTAGAAAGTACTGATATTTGTCTCAAAGTTAAATAAATACTCAGTAAAGTACAGATACCTGAACAATCTACTAAAGTACAGTAATAAAGTACAAATACCAGAGTCCACACACAGACGTCCTCAGCGGGTCCAGAACCTGGTCTTTCTGCGTCTGGGTGGAGTCTGTGGGGTTTTGGCTCTGGACCGAGGCGGGGGTGGAGCTCCGAGACCGGCTCCGTGCGTCCGCGGCTCGGATCCAAGAGTCTCGTAAAGCCCCTTCTTCTGAGGAGGGTAAAAAGAACCAGAGAAAACCGAGGAAAACACGCCGGTCTGTCTCACGGAAGAGAAAAAACTCAGATTTAAGTTGGTTTAATGGCACGAGTTGACTTCAAGAGGTTTAGAAAAAGAGAGGTTTGTTTAAAGGAGCGTCACAGGTTTTTCAGGAGAAATAGCTGCTTGTTGTTGTTGTCAGGTTTGTTCTTACTTTTTAATCGTTTAAACAGTGGTTCTCAAACTGTGGCGCGCGGTTACATCAGTGGTACATCAGTGGAACGCTGGACGTCTCAGTGGTACGTCTTTTTAAGGAATATATGAAAATTATTAAGAAATAGATTCCCTTGAGAGGTCTTAGTAATAAATAACATTCATTTTATAGTTGTGTTCATACAGCCTCAAATATAAACTATTCCAAATGCAGTTAAACAGGACTTCTTTTACACCTAAATAAACAGGGTCATCACAGGCTGTGGTTTTATAACCTGACTCCTTCAGATAGAACTGCTCCACAGTCCTCCATCATAGTCTATATCACAGAACCATCTGGAGGCTCCCGTTGAAAGTGTTTGCAAAAGGGAGGAGCCTTCTGTCAAAAAGTTGGTGTTGATTGGATGAAGCACTAGTCTTCGCCTCCGTGAGGTTTCTTTAACCAATCACAGCAACGATAGACGTAACAGTCTTAGCGCTTCTTTCAAAGAAGAAATACTCTCTACTTCTGACAAAACTGTTTCGATAGCAGCGTCAACGCCAACGTCTTTGGTCGTAGCCATGTTGATAACAAAGAGAAGAGAGCACTAGTTGCTTTCTTTAAATTAAAAAGCCGCCTCTTCCTGTTAGTGCTGCAACATCATTGGTCAACAGAGTCCGGTGAGTCCACGGTTCGACTCAAGCAGTTTGTTTGGAGCGAAACAAGATGGATTTACAAGAGTTTTGGAAACTCCCAAATCTCGCAAGAATCCAGCTTCAGCGCAAGGTTAATGGTTTTATGCAGAGAGCCAAGAACACATTACAACAGTTTTGTGTTTATGAGCTGTTTGGGGCAACGAGCTTATGATGGATTTACAAAGTTAACAATGAAGCTGTTGCACCAGAGCTATCAGTGTTTTTAACAAACATCAGATACAAGATAATTCTCTACAGTTTATCACCAACAGTTACTGCTCAGTGTTAGTCTTTTCTCTGATTAAATTACAGCTGAATTAGTGCCTTCAGTAGCATTAATGGAGAGGGTTTTTGTGTTTGTGCCAATACAAGAAAACCAAAAACGGAAAACAAGCCGTTTCATAATTACTAATCAGAAAAGGAAAAAAAACACAGTTATTTGATTTTGTAACAAGTTAATCGACTAAAATAGGAAAATGAAATACAACTAGTTGTTTATTATTGTGATACTGTTAGCTGCAGCTGTTAGCATCCTTCGCTCTGAGGGACGGAGACGGCAGCAGCTGCCCCAGACTCTCCTTACGGCCACAGTTTATTATATTTATTATCTCTTTTTTTCCATTTTAGTTTATTAACTAGATACAAAATCATGTTAGTTTATTTTCAACCAAATCTAAAGGTGTGTGTATGTCGGCAGAGTGTCCTGTCTCCTGAATGTTCTTCTGGGTCTGGGACGTTATCACCAGCAGATGCCTCCAAAGACACCACTTTAAGACAAATCCACACTGATTGTTTTCTCTGTCCCAGTGGAAGATGCGAGTCCCGGTGGTCCTCCAGGTCTCGGTCCAGGTCTCGGTCCAGGTCTCGGTCCTGGTCTCGGTCCTGGTCTCGGCGGCGTGTGGCGGTAACGTGCTGGTGTTTCCCGGTGAGTTCAGTCACTGGTTGAACATGCGCAGCATCATGGACGAGCTTCTGAAGAGGAACCACTCGGTGAGCGTCGTCGTGGCCGAGGCCTCTCCCTCCGTCAAATACAACGACCCCACGCTTCGAGACAAGTACAACTTCATCCTGTTTAAGGTTAGAACTACACCGGGACTGAACTGTTGGAACTGAACTGTTGGGACTGTTAGAACAGAACTGTTGGAACTGTTGAAACTGTTGGAACTGTTGGAACTGTTGGAACTGTTGGAACTGTTGGAACTGTTAGAACAGAACTGTTGGAACTGTTGGAACTTTTGGAACTGTTGAAACTGTTGGAACTGTTGGAACTGAACTGTTGGAACTTTTGGAACTGAACTGTTGGAACTGAAATGTTGGAACTGTTGGAACTGAAATGTTGGAACTGAACTGTTGGAACTGAAATGTTGGAACTGAACTGTTGGAACTGAACTGTTGGAACTGAAATGTTGGAACTGAACTGTTGGAACTGAACTGTTGGAACTGAACTGTTGGAACTGTTGGAACTTTTGGAACTGAACTGTTGGAACTGTTGAAACTGTTGGAACTGTTGGAACTGTTGGAACTGAACTGTTGGAACTGTTGAAACTGTTGGAACTGTTGGAACTGTTGGAACTGAACTGTTGGAACTGTTGAAACTGTTGGAACTGTTGGAACTGTTGGAACTAGGGATGCACCGATTTATCGGCGTAACATCGGTATCGGCCGATATTGATGAGGTTGACTGACATCGGAAGATGCACCGATACCAGCCTACCGATGTTATTCTGTTGTCACGTAAAGTGTATGTGCGGAGTATATGTCATTCTCGCCTGCCTTTCTGCTTTTGCTGCGGCTCCTTTAACTGTTGCTATGACAACAACTTGTGTACGTGATGCGCGCGAAAGGTGTAGCTTGTAGTAATGGGAAGTTCGATCCTTTTTACTGACTCGAGTTTAAACGAATCACTCTACAAAAAGTTTTTGAGTCATTTGAGTCACTGAGTCAGCAATTGAGTGACTGATTCATTCTTTCACAGCTCATACAACCAGAAAGCTAGGAGAAGGGGCAGTTGAAACAAACCCGCACTGTGGTGGCTTCTCTCACATAACTAGTATAGCGGTTAACTTGATATATTTATACATATCACAATATTGTTGTTGTCTGATTCTTTATTGCCGCTAGTGCCCTTATTGCCGTTCAAACTGCAGTCAAGCGAGTGGACTTTCGTCTCCCTGTGGTCAAAAGAGCTGCACGTAAGTTTTTAGTGCAAAATTATACCGTTCATTACGGCAACAGTCATCCGCTGTTACCGTAAAAAGTGGTGTAATAGCGCTCTAAACATAGCGGCAGCTAACCAGACAACAGAAAACAAACCACAGCTGGCAGGACCGTAGATTAGCAATAACAGGGACGAGTCAGTGAACGAGTTACTAGAGGCGGAGAAGGGTCGTTTTCACAGGCTTGATGGGAGCAGCGCGCCGCAGTTTCGCAGGTAGACAGGCAGGTGCAGGTCATGATATTTAAATTATGATAATGATAATAATAATTTCAAGCTCTGATTATGGTAAGTATATGTGCGCAAATATAGGCTATTAATGTGTATATATCCAATATACTTAACATTGTTTAAAAAAAATCATTCTGAAGGTGTAGAGGCTTTTATTTTGCCGTGGCGGTGCGCCACGATCAATTACATGTAACAGAAACCCTGTCTCCGCTGTATGTCATTCTCTTCTCTGCCGCTCCAGCCCCTGGCTCTGTCAATTTTGTCATTCTTGAAGTTTTTCCCCAAAGGAAAAATAATGCCAGAAAATATCGGTATCGGCCATTATGTTGAATAAAATATCGGTATCGGTATCGGCCTGAAATTTCCATAACGGTGCATTCCTAGTTGGAACTGAACTGTTGGAACTGAACTGTTGGAACTGTTGGAACTGTTGGAACTGTTGGAACTGAACTGTTGGAACTGTTGGAACTGAACTGTTGGAACTGAACTGTTGGAACTGTTGGAACTGTTGGAACTGTTGGAACTTTTGGAACTGAACTGTTGGAACTGTTGGAACTGAACTGTTGGAACTGTTGGAACTGAACTGTTGGAACTGAACTGTTGGAACTGTTGGAACTGTTGGAACTTTTGGAACTGAACTGTTGGAACTGTTGGAACTGAACTGTTGGAACTGTTGGAACAGTTGGAACTGTTGGAACTGTTGGAACTGTTGGAACTTTTGGAACTGAACTGTTGGAACTGAACTGTTGGAACTGTTGGAACTGTTGGAACTGAACTGTTGGAACTGTTGGAACTTTTGGAGCTGTTGGAACTGAACTGTTGGAACTGAACTGTTGGAACTGAACTGTTGGAACTGTTGGAACAGTTGGAACTGTTGGAACTGAACTGTTGGAACTGTTGGAACAGTTGGAACTGTTGGAACTGTTGGAACTGAACTGTTGGAACTGAACTGTTGGAACTGAACTGTTGGAACAGTTGGAACTGTTGGAACTGTTGGAACTGAACTGTTGGAACTGTTGGAACAGTTGGAACTTTTGGAGCTGTTGGAACTGTTGGAACTGAACTGTTGGAACTGTTGGAGCTGTTGGAACTGTTGGAGCTGTTGGAACTGTTGGAACTGTTGGAACTGAACTGTTGGAACTGTTGGAACTGTTGGAACTTTTGGAGCTGTTGGAACTGTTGGAACTGAACTGTTGGAACTGTTGGAACTGTTGGAACTTTTGGAGCTGTTGAAACTGTTGGAACTGTTGGAACTGAACTGTTGGAACTGAACTGTTGGAACTGTTGGAACTGTTGGAACTGAACTGTTGGAACTGTTGGAACTTTTGGAGCTGTTGGAACTGTTGGAACTGTTGGAACTGTTGGAACTGTTGGAACTGTTGGAACAGTTGGAACAGTTGGAACTGAACTGTTGGAACTGTTGGAACTTTTGGAGCTGTTGGAACTGTTGGAACTGAACTGTTGGAACTGAACTGTTGGAACTGTTGGAACAGTTGGAACTGTTGGAACTGAACTGTTGGAACTGTTGGAACAGTTGGAACTTTTGGAACTGAACTGTTGGAACTGAACTGTTGGAACTGTTGGAACTGTTGGAACTGAACTGTTGGAACTGTTGGAACTGTTGGAACTGTTGGAACTTTTGGAACTGAACTGTTGGAACTGAACTGTTGGAACTGAACTGTTGGAACTGTTGGAACAGTTGGAACTGTTGGAACTGAACTGTTGGAACTGTTGGAACTTTTGGAGCTGTTGGAACTGTTGGAACTGAACTGTTGGAACTGAACTGTTGGAACTGTTGGAACAGTTGGAACTGTTGGAACTGAACTGTTGGAACTGTTGGAACAGTTGGAACTGTTGGAACTGTTGGAACTGAACTGTTGGAACTGAACTGTTGGAACTGAACTGTTGGAACAGTTGGAACTGTTGGAACTGTTGGAACTGAACTGTTGGAACTGAACTGTTGGAACTGAACTGTTGGAACTGTTGGAACTGTTGGAACTGTTGGAACTGAACTGTTGGAACTGTTGGAACAGTTGGAACTTTTGGAGCTGTTGGAACTGTTGGAACTGAACTGTTGGAACTGTTGGAGCTGTTGGAACTGTTGGAACTGTTGGAACTGAACTGTTGGAACAGTTGGAACTGTTGGAACTGTTGGAACTTTTGGAGCTGTTGGAACTGTTGGAACTGAACTGTTGGAACTGTTGGAACTGTTGGAACTTTTGGAGCTGTTGGAACTGTTGGAACTGTTGGAACTGAACTGTTGAAACTGTTGGAGCTGTTGGAACTGAACTGTTGGAACTGAACTGTTGGAACTGTTGGAACTGAACTGTTGGAACTGTTGGAACTGTTGGAACTGAACTGTTGGAACTGTTGGAACTGTTGGAACTGTTGGAACTGTTGGAACAGTTGGAACTGTTGGAACTGTTGGAACTTTTGGAACTGAACTGTTGGAACTGAACTGTTGGAACTGAACTGTTGGAACTGTTGGAACTTTTGGAACTGAACTTTTGGAACTGAACTGTTGGAACTGAACTGTTGGAACGCAACTGTTGGAACTCAACTGTTGGAACTGAACTGTTGGAACTGAACTGTTGGAACTGTTGGAACTGAACTGTTGGAACTGTTGGAACTGAACTGTTGGAACTGTTGGAGCTGCTGCACGAGCTAAATCTTTGTGAAATCAGGCCCTGAAGCCGTCCTCTTTGTCCAGGTTCCCTACACTGAGGCCGACCACAGGGCTTTCCTCGACGAGTTCATACACTTCTCGATGTACGAGTCCCACAAGGCGTCTCCGCTCACCAAGGCCACGCTCGTCTACGATTGGCTGAGCCGTGCGGCCTCCTTGACGACGCAGAAGTGTGAGGCCGTGGTGAAGAACGTGGCGCTGATGGAGCAGCTGCGAGCCTCAGCGTTCGACGTGGTTCTGTTCGACCCCATGTCTCCGGGAGGGGACCTCGTGGCCGAGATGCTGGACGTCCCTCTCGTGATTTCTCTGCGGTTCTCGTTCGGGGCAGTTATGGAGCGGCACTGCGGACACGCCCCGTTGCCCCCGAGCTACGTGCCCTCCGCGCCGTTGACCTACGACGACCGCATGACCTTTACTCAGAGACTCACGAACGTCCTGACCAACGTCCTGAGCTCAGCCGTCTCTGAGGTCTACTGGAAAACCACACAGGACAGACTCTACTCAGAGGTCATAGGTCAGTCTCACTCTTAAAATACAAGCTCATCTCATCAGCAGCAGGGCTCCTTGTTTACATCCTGCGTAATTAATTAATTTATTTATTTGAAGGGACAGTGTACATTAATTAACATTAAATAACTAAAAGCAAATTAGGCTAATCTTAATCAGAAGTAAAAAGGCAGCCTAAATATAAGCAGCATAAAATCACAATAAAATCACAATAAAATTACATAAAATTTACAGTGAACAACAAACATAATAATTAATCAAGTAGAGCATCAGTGCCACAAACCTGGGTCTACAAGCCTCTTTTTGCGTTCTTTTTAAATGAATAGAGTGACTCTGGTGTTGGTGATGAGCTTGAAACAAGCTTTGAGTTTGTCAGTTTTTGTCAGTTTTTGTGTGGATCTGCAGGACGTCCCACCAGTGTGTGTGCTACGATGGGTAGAGCTGATATATGGCTGATCCGGATGTTCTGGGACATCGAGACCCCCAGACCCATGCCTCCAAACTTCCGCTACGTGGGCGGGCTTCACTGCAAACCGGCCGATCCACTGCCAGAGGTGAGACACTGCACACTTCACAAATACCGGACCAATTTTTCACCACAAAATACTAATACGTTACATTTAATCAAAGTTTATAGCTGACCTGAAACTTTTATCTTTGTAGTTTCTCGTTGTAGACTGTAGTGATCCTGGAATTATCTCCATCTCATTAAACACTGAAGCATCACCAACATTTATCCATGTTTCATTTGCTCCTGTTTCTCTATTTTTATCTTTTTTGAGCTGTTTCTCTGTAAAATAAGACGTATTTCCAACAGAATAACCCATTTCCATTGTTTATTTCCTTGTTCCTTCGTTGTTGACATCAGTGTCGACCAATGGGAGCGCTCCTTTTTACCTGAAGTGAGCTGTGATTGGACAAAATCCTGCTGTGGACTGATCATTCTCATCTATTAAAATCCTTCATTATAAAGACTAGATCACGTCTTAAGGTCTCATTTTTTCAGATGATTCCTGTTACAATAAACTTTAGGAGATTACACTGAAAAACTACATGCAACAGAAAACTCATGTAAAAGAGACAGACGCAGGCAGGTCTCTAAATATTCATAGAAGCCGAAGAGAAAATAAAGGGGATGTGACTGAAAATCATAGCTATATTGTGTAAAGATCCAAAGGTGTTGTGTTGCAGGAGCTGGAGGCGTGGGTGCGTTCGTCGGGCGACGCCGGTCTGGTGGTGGTGACGTTCGGTTCCATGGTGACCAACCTGACGACGGAGCGCGCTGATGTTATCGCCGCCGCTTTGGCTCAGATCCCACAGAAGGTCTTTGAGCTTCCTCCAAAGTCACAAGTGTCCAGTTGATGTAGAAAGTGTAAAGGTGTAAAGGATGTGGTTTGTAGGTGATCTGGAGATACAGCGGACACACTCCTAACACTCTGGGCTCCAACACCAGGATGTTCCACTGGATCCCACAGAACGACCTGCTCGGTACAACACACTCACACACTCACACTGGAGCTGGACTTACACTGATGGACTCTCTCATACAGTGGGTCAGGGGTCAGAGTTCATGAGAGGGGGGCCAACATGGAGACACTTTATTACAGGCTTTATTACATTTAGAAAAGAAGATTTCATCTTCATTTGAGACGGTTTTCAACAGGTTTTAGATGGATTTGAACAGGTTTTAGTTGGATTTGAACAGGTTTTAGTTGGATTTGAACAGGTTTTAGATGGATTTGAACAGGTTTTAGTTGGATTTGAACAGGTTTTAGTTGGATTTGAGCAGTCCCTCCAGGACAGTGTCTCTGTATTTGTCCCTCCAGGACACCCTCAGTGTCTCTCTGTATTTGTCCCTCCAGGACACCCTCAGTGTCTCTCTGTATTTGTCCCTCCAGGACAGTGTCTCTCTGTATTTGTCCCTCCAGGACAGTGTCTCTCTGTATTTGTCCCTCCAGGACACCCTCAGACCAGAGCGTTCGTGTCCCACGGTGGGACTAACGGTTTGTACGAGGCCGTCTTCCATGGCGTCCCTCTGGTGGGCGTCCCTCTGTTCGGAGACCAGTCTGATAATCTCGCCCGTTTGACCCGACGCCGCGCCGCCATCGTCCTCGACTTCAACACCATGACATCACAGGAAATGACATCAGCACTCAACACCATCATCAACGACCCCAGGTGACCTCCTCTAGACCTGGTCTAGACCTGGTCTAGAACCTGGTTTAGACCTGGTTTAGTCCTGGTCTAGGTCCTAGTTTATTCCTGGTTTAGTCCTGGTTTAGACCTGGTTTAGTCCTGGTGTAGTCCTGGTTTAGTCCTGGTCTAGACCTGGTCTAGTCCTGGTTTAGACCTGGTGTAGTCCTGGTCTAGACCTGGTTTAGTCCTGGTGTAGTCCTGGTTTAGTCCTGGTTTAGTCCTGGTTTAGACCTGTTCTAGTCCTGGTTTAGTCCTGGTGTAGTCCTGGTTTAGACCTGGTTTAGACCTGGTTTAGACCTGGTTTAGACCTGGTTTAGTCCTGGTTTAGACCTGGTTTAGTCCAGGTTTAGTCCTGGTTTAGTCCTGGTTTAGTTCTGGTGTAGTCCTGTTTTAGTCCTGGTGTAGTCCTGGTTCAGACCTGGTTTAGACCTGGTTTAGTCCTGGTCTAGTCCTGGTTTAGTCCTGGTTTAGTCCTGGTTTAGTCCTGGTTTAGACCTGGTTTAGACCTGGTTTAGTCCTGGTTTAGTCCTGGTTTAGTCCTGGTTTAGACCTGGTTTAGACCTGGTTTAGTCTTGGTTTAGTCCTGGTTTGGTCCTGGTTTAGTCCTGGTTTGGTCCTGGTTTGGTCCTGGTTTAGTCCTGGTTTAGTCCTGGTTTAGTCCTGGTCTAGTCCTGGTCTAGACCTGGTTTAGTCTTGGTTTAGTCCTGGTTTGGTCCTGGTTTGGTCCTGGTTTAGTCCTGGTTTGGTCCTGGTTTAGTCCTGGTTTAGTCCTGGTTTAGACCTGGTTTAGTCCTGGTTTAGTCCTGGTTTAGTCTTGGTTTAGACCTGGTTTGGTCCTGGTTTAGACCTGGTTTAGACCTGGTTTAGTCCTGGTTTAGTCCTGGTCTAGTCCTGGTCTAGACCTGGTTTAGTCCCGGTCTAGACCTGGTTTAGTCCCGGTCTAGACCTGGTTTAGACCCGGTTTAATCCTGGTTTAGTCCCGGTCTAGACCTGGTTTAGACCCGGTTTAGACCCGGTTTAATCCTGGTTTAGTCCCGGTCTAGACCTGGTTTAGTCCTGGTTTAGACCTGGTTTAGACCTGGTTTAGTCCTGGTTTAGTCCTGGTTTAGTCCTGGTTTAGTCTTGGTTTAGTCCTGGTTTGGTCCTGGTTTAGTCCCGGTTTAGTCCTGGTTTAGTCTAAGTTTAGTCTTGGTTTAGTCCTGGTTTGGTCCTGGTTTAGTCCCGGTTTAGTCCTGGTTTAGTCTAAGTTTAGTCTTGGTTTAATCCTGGTTTAGTCCCGGTCTAGACCTGGTTTAGTCCTGGTTTAGTCCTGGTTTAGTCCTGGTCTAGTCCTGGTTTAGACCTGGTGTAGTCCTGGTCTAGACCTGGTTTAGTCCTGGTTTAGTCCTGGTTTAGACCTGGTTTAGTCCTGGTCTAGACCTGGTTTAGTCCTGGTCTAGTCCTGGTTTAGTCCTGGTCTAGACCTGGTTTAGACCTGGTTTAATCCTGGTTTAGTCCCGGTGTAGTCCTGGTCTAGACCTGGTTTAGTCCTGGTTTAGTCCTGGTCTAGTCCTGGTTTAGTTCTGGTTTAGACCTGGTTTAGTCCTGGTTTAGTCCTGGTCTAGACCTGGTCTAGTCCTGGTGTAGTCTTTAGCTCCTCACTGCCTCCATTTCCCATGATCCCCAGCTACAGACGGAGCATGCTCAGTTTGTCCTCTCTGCACCGGGACCGTCCCGTGTCTCCGCTGCAGGAGGCCGTGTTCTGGGTGGAGTTCGTCATGAGGAACGGCCGAGCGTCTCACCTGCGTCTGGGGTCACATGACCTCACCTGGCTGCAGTACCACGGGCTGGACGTGGCCGCCTTCCTGCTGGTCGCCACGGCAACAGCCATCGCCGCCACGGCAACCGTCCTCAGACTGGGACTGAGACTGGTTCTGAACCGGATCAGAGGGAGGAAGACCCACCAGGACTGAACCAGGACCAGGACTGGACCAGGACTGGACCAGGACCAGGACTGGAGCGGGACTGGAGCGAGACTGGACCAGGACTGAACCAGGACCAGGACTGGACCAGGACTGAACCAGGACTGGACCGGGACTGGACCAGGACTGGACCAGGACTGGACCAGGACCGGGACTGAACCATCTATATGTATTTTAAGTCAGTTCGCTTTTGTTTTTATAAATAAATAAATCCTGACCACATCTTTTGACTCTTGATTTTTTATTTTTTTTATCTTTTCATGTTTATTTGGATTTGAACAGGTTTTAGTTGGGTTTGAGCAGGTTTTAGAAGGATTTGAGCAGGTTTTAGATGTTGTTAAAGTCAGTTTGTTTTTTTCATGAATAAATCCTGAGCCACATGTTTTGACTCGTTTTTATCCAAGTTTTATTCTCAGTTAAATCCTCAAACGTGACGTAGAAAGTGAGTAGAGCAGCTACTGTTTAAATAAATAAACTGGTTCCGTGGTCTGTTTGTCGGGGGCAGGGGTCTTCAGATGATTATGACGCGCCTGAAGCTTTTAAACCAGTTCGACTGCGTCCCGTCGGCCATTGTTCTCACAGTGAAGGGGACAGTGCTCAGAGCGACAGGTGAGCTACACCTGAGAAGGTATCAGCTGCTCCACTTACAGCAGGCCTCGTGAGAAGGACACAATCACAGTCTCACACAACAGGCTCTGAAAGTGGGTCGGACTGGTTTTAGATGGATTTCAACAGGTTTTATTAGGATTTGAACAGGTTTTAGATGGATTTGAAGAGTTTTTAGATGGATTTGAACAGGTTTTATTAGGATTTGAACAGGTTTTAGTTGGATTTGAACAGGTTTTAGATGGATTTGAACAGGTTTGATTAGGATTTGAACAGGTTTTAGATGGATTTGAACAGGTTTTATTATTATTTGAACAGGTTTGATTAGGATTTGAACAGGTTTTAGATGGATTTGAACAGGTTTTATTATTATTTGAACAGGTTTTATTTGGATTTGAACAGTTTTTATTTGGATTTGAACAGGTTTTATTTGGATTTGAACATGTTCTATTTGGATTTGAACAGGTTTTATTAGGATTTGAACAGGTTTTATTTGGATTTGAACAGGTTTTAGATGGATTTTAACAGGTTTTAGTCGGATTTTAACAGGTTTTAGATGGATCTGAAGAGATTTTATTTGGATTTGAACAGGTTTTAGATGGATTTGAACAGGTTTTAGATGGATTTGAACAGGTTTTATTTGGATTTGAACAGGTTTTAGATGGATTTGAACAGGTTTTAGTCGGATTTTAAGAGGTTTTAGATGGATCTGAAGAGATTTTATTAGGATTTGAACAGGTTTTAGTTGAATTTGAACAGGTTTTAGTTGGATTTTAACAGGTTCTAGATGGATTTGAACAGGTTTTATTTGGATTTGAACAGAATATATATTTTAGTACCAAAAACTGGTTTAAGATTTCATGAACAAATAAAAAGAATCTGATTCAAATCCAAACTTTTGACTTTTTTTACTGAGTCAGTTTTAATTTAACTTCTTTCAAACGTCAGACTCCACTTGAATATTCCTGAGTCATTTCCAGCTGAATATTAATGAATGACAATAAATAACTGAGTTTGTGAGGAACATGATTTATTTACGTCACAAAGTCTTTTAATGTTGTATAAGTGTGTTTTAAAAGGACTTCCAGCTCCTACAAACACACGGAGCACAATTAGTGTTTGACTTTGAGGATTCTATGCATTTCTTTCGTTCTGAACTAAAAGCAGGTGAGCGTTTCCCACAGGTTTTAAAGTATGTTGTTGAGTCAGAGACTGTCCCAGGACGACACCGATACTGATCCTGAGTCTGCTGTAAACGGACCCGGTTCCTGTGCGCTGCCTTTATTCAAACCTAAAACCATTCAAATTGTGCAACACCTGTTTTACAATCTGCAATTTCCTCTTTTTTACTATTTATTCAAATCATTTATTGGACATGCATCGTCTGTTTTACTCAATTTGTTTTAGCAGAGCTTTTATTTGACATATTCTGTTCTAGTCTATTTTAGTTTATCTTGTTAGAATATTTTTAATCTAATTTATTTTCTAACCAGGTTGGCGTTTCACTTGAATCTGTTTCTTCTATTGTTGCTGTTGTTTCCCCAAAGTGGGACTAATAAAGGTTTTCTTATCTTAAAATATCAAATTTCAACTTATAAACGAGTCTGGATTCATCTGGAGTCAGATAAACGTTATCTAATGCTAATGTTTTGCTAATCCTTCGACATTGAGCGGCTGCAGAGAAACTAAAGATGAGACGTTTGTTTTTCTGCAGCAGCTCTCACTCGGCAGCAGCTGATCCAGAGTCTGCTCTGAGCTCGTCTCAAAACTCACAAAAACTCAGAAAAGGTTCAGGCCAAGATCCAGGAAAAAGACTCGTTAAATATGAACCTAAGACGTCATTTACCTTCACAAAACCGTTATCTATTTTTGGTTTATTTGGAGTTTATGGCAGGACAAGGACACGTTAATATGTGAGAAACAATAATATTTAATTGTATTATTATAGGATTTAAATTTATACATGTATTTTACTAGGATTACAGTTGGATATTATACGAATGAGAAGTAATAAATAAATAAATAATGTGGCTCTTTTCAAAAAGAGATAAACAACAATAAAAAGTAGAATAACAGAAACACAGAGAAGTGAAAAGCCAGTGGAATGTGATGTAATGTAAGACTCAGCTCTGGGGCAGGTCCAACTCAAATATGATTCCACTGTTCCTCAGATGAACCTCGTCCAAAGAGAGACCTTTACAGTTTCACCTGAAGCACATTTTTGATGAAGCGTTGTCAAAGTCAAAGCCATCTTAGTTTGAATTCCTGTTGCATCACATTTCAACTGTACCTGTGTGGAAGCCCCGCCCACTTCTCCTCCAGGTGGAACCAGCATCCGTCAGGTTCATAAAAGACGACGGCTCAGAGTCTCCTCCAGATCCGACCCCAGCCTCCAGACCGGACCAGGCCAGACCAGCTCTAGACCAGCTCCAGACCAGCTCCAGACCAGCTCCAAGCAAAGGTACGAGATCAGTTTACTTTATTTCAGAAATACTCTGAGAAAACTTTTTAAATATCATTATCTTGCACAGAATATTTGATCTCAAACATGGCCCAGTAGTGAATTTAAGGAGATTTTGGGATAAAAATGAATTTAAATTCCCATGAAACCCAACGAGCTCTTCGTGAAGACGCTGTGGGAGACTGGTTCTGTGAAAATAAGACATTTCTGGACTGATTTTGGGGAAAAAATGGAACAAATATTATATTATTATTATATTATATATACAGTTTTAATCCACCACAGTCCATGATGGTACTTTAATTTGGGGAATATTTGATAAAAATGTTCACTGCTGTTGTGAAAAAGACTATTACCCAGAATTGGCTCCAACCTTTTCCTCCAAAAACAGAAGATTAGTGGAAAATATTTGATGAAACTCATGAAATGATTGACGTTTATGTTGAAGCTGATCGATAGAGGTAGAAGTGGATAAGTTATAAACACACCATTGAGCTGCTCTGAAACGGTTTCTCTTTAACTATTCATTCAAGTTATTCTATTATCATCCCAGAATCTTCACTTTAATAATTCATTTGTTTCCATCTTTGTGAATGTTCAAAATGTTGGATAAACAATAAAAATAAAGAAGGAATGAATTTAAATCAGGATTTCATGGTTGGAAAGTCTGTTTTTTAGAAGCAGTAAAGAACAGTTTGATGAAATGGAACTGAAAATAAATTGTTGGATTAAAGTTAGATTATAAATATATATTTTTTAAATAAATATATAAAAGTAAGCTGTAATAAGTAAAGTAAACTGAACTCTTCTAAATGGGTTTAAAGCAAACGTCCGATCACAGCTGGAGGCGTCGTGTCGGCGAGTGTCACAGGTTCAAAAGCATCTTGTCGAGGAACATACAACAACATTATATAATTCTCTCTGATTTAAGGCTTTTCTTGCTCCAATTGTGTCAAGTTTTGACATTTACAATGCCTTTAAAAAAGGGGTTACCTGTTTCTTTGATTGTTTGACATGTTAATCTCTTGTAGCTGATTGAGTCCAACATGCTCCGCCTCTTGCTCCGCCCCCTGCTCCACCTCCTGCTCTGCCTGGCGTCCGTTCACCTGTTCACAGGTACGAGCTCAGAAAAACATCCAGCTCCAAAAACTGAAGAACAGCTTCGTTTTCTCAAAACAGAAGAAAATATTTGTTGGTTTAGTTTTCACAGCATTTCCCTCAGATTCACTTCATTTGAATAAATATAATACATCGGCTCAAGTCTTGTTCAGTTGGGTCTTGGGACTAATTTAGCAATATTCTATTTTTGGTTTAGTCCTGATTAAATCCTGATTTAGTCCAGGTAAGTCTAGTTTCCACCTGGTTGAACTTAGAGACCGTTTCATGTCAGAGAATCATCATAAAGAGTTAAAAGGTCAGATCTAAACTGTCCCAAAACACATTTCTGGTGCAAAAAGGCCTTTTCCATATTTTATGAAGGACCAGAGCAGTTTGTCTCTGGAAAGGTGTGGACACAGGTGATTCTGTGACTGCCTTTAATTTAAATGTATTTGCAGGAGTTTCCATTGAAACATGCAAAAACGAGGAAAAAGAGTATTTAAAAGAGACAGAGATTTGTTTACAAAGATATGAGCAAAATCAACAAACAGCACTTCCCTCTTCTTCCTTTAAAAAGCCTTTATATCCATTTAGACTGATTCTGTTTTTGTGTGAAGAGTGTCCCTCCCTCGTCCTGCTGCAGGTCCATGTTTCTGAGTCTGGTTCGAGTTAAATGAGGAGCATAAATGATGTAGAAACACTTGACTCACTGTAAAAACAAAGACTACAGTAGATCTGACCCTAAATCTGTGAGTATTACACTGTGTTTAATATTATCTTATATTATTTCATATTATCCAGATGCTACAGCAGTGACGTTCACCTCCAACTCAACCGTGGACATTTCCTCTTGTCCAATCACGTTCTTCGGGAAACAATCCAACGAGCTCTTTGTAAGTACCGTCCACAACGAAGGTCTCATATTTAACAGAGTCACACATTTGAAGACGTCTAACTTGAGAAAATGTAAAAAGACTTGTAACTGGACTTGAAACAGTTCATTTTCTTCAATAGTTTGACAGATTACACAGAGTTAAGTGTTACTCTCATGACGCTGCCTTCAAATGCTCTCTGTAAAACTCAGCGCTACAGGGCTTTACAACCAAAGGACAAAAAGCAGACACACATGGAACATCACTGACACCAAAGAATAGAAAACATCATTAAGACAATACTTTTATGACTAAATATTCTATAGAAATACAAGCATTTGTCAGTTGTACTTACTTTATCATGATTTTTGTTAAATAATGGTTTGTTAAAATGTTGTTGAAAGGACTTGAAACCTTGAAGAATAGGACTTTGGACTTGACTTGGACTTGTCTTGGACTTTAGGACAATGACTTGAGACTTACCTGTGACTTTAAACCAATGACTTGGTCCCATTTCTTCATATTAAACACCTGTTTGTTGTTTGTGTTTCTTATTTCCACAGATTCTCTTCGACTCCAACGACTCAGTGTATTTTTGTTTTGATGACGAGCTCGTTCCCAAAGATTGCTTGGTTATTCCTCAACTCAGTGAGATTCAAGTGGAATTCCAGATATTAACAGATTTCTCTAGTATCACTGCTTACATCAATGGGATCCAAACCCAAAACGGAATCAGAACCGACCCGGTCTGTGCCCTGAACCTGAAGATAAATAACACCGCTGTAAGTACTGTTCACTTTTATTATTTAAACTTTAATTAATGCCAAAGGTAAATCAAACCGTTATTTTCACAGGACTTTAACTTCGTCAGCTTCGGGTCATTTGCTGAATTCGGTGCAGAAATCAAATCTCCAAAAGTGAGTTTAAGGCTTTCAACATTAAAATGAGTTCAACTTCAGGTCAGTTTTCACAAAGATGGCTCATTTTTTGAATCCGAAAAGCATTGTTCTCAAATCTCTGAACAGTCAGTGGCTAAAAGTTGTTTTTTTTTGTCTGAATCTTTGTGAAACAGGCCCTGATTCTTTGTCACATTAAATAAAACTGTCAGTAACGAAGGCTGTTGTGTTTTCAGGACGTGAGAATGTTCGCAGACGGAGTTCTCACTTTAAACGCGAATAACGCCGTTGGATTCCTGTTTCCCAGCATCATTGGATGTCGACAGTCGGGACAGAGTGAGAATAGAATCTGATATATCTCATAATTAAACAGAGTCAGGTCTGTCTCTAAAGTTCTCTATTAGTTTAAGAGCTGCTTTTGTGATTGGAGTCTGTCCCAAAACACACAGACATTCACTGAACAGAATAAATTAATAGTAACTGTGACAATGGCAGCTCAGAATCACACTGATCCTAGAGGTTTTGTGTTGGATTTACTGTAGATACATGTTTTAAATCAGTTTATTTTGATTATAAAGTCTAAATCTGGTAAAAACCCAACTCTCTTCTTCTGAGGTGAGGACACACGGACAATAATTACACATTTAATCCTCAAACGGAATATTGTTATTTGAAAAATCAGTGAAAAATCATCATCTAGGCTTTATTAAGAAGATTTTTAATTTGAAAATAGATGAGAATGTTTAGAGATTGTATCATACGCTTCGGAAAAATGAGCGCTCCCATTGGTCGACACTGATGTCAACAAGCAAGTAATGGCTGCTGTCTTTCCACAACTGTTTAAGAGGAAATAAACATGTTACTAGTCGTGAATCCTGCACTAACTGTTATTTTTGTCGTCGTTGTTCCTTCAGTCGTTCAACAGGGTGAAACATATCAGGTTTATGAAGAAGAATGTATGAGAGCAGTGTGTATGACTCCAGGACGTCTGGTCAACACTTCCACCTGCAGTCCAACTGAAGTCTGCATGGGCTCGGCCACGTACGGAT
Source organism: Rhyacichthys aspro (assembly GCA_036850595.1). Taxonomy (NCBI): domain Eukaryota; kingdom Metazoa; phylum Chordata; class Actinopteri; order Gobiiformes; family Rhyacichthyidae; genus Rhyacichthys; species Rhyacichthys aspro. The sequence goes on from CM072165.1 coordinate 1,425,675, forward strand.
CTCAGCTTTTTGTGTTGAAACGTTTCTGTATTTTGTATTAAACTGGACCAGATCAGACCAGGACTGAGCCAGAAATAGTAACTGGACTGAGGTGTTTGTGGGTGTGTCTCAGGTGTGGGACGAGGAAGCACTGCGTCGTGACCGGCTCCACGCTCATCAGCTTCGACGGGAACGCTAAGCCCGTCCGGGACTTCTGTGGGTTTAAACTGGTCGACGAGAGGTCCACCTTCATCATCTCAGCGTTTTACAAAGAACGCCGTCTCAGTGATACGCCTTTTTTGGATAAATTTGAAATGTCAATAAACGGAATGACAATAACCTTTTTCCAAGGCGGCAGGATTGAAGTAAGTGTCTCAGGTTTGATGCATTGATTCTCATCAGATCAGAACAGGTTATTTCTGTTTAGAACATCAATAACTGAGTGTTTTTCTCTGGTTTCCAACAGGATTCTCGAGGGAACCACAGATCTCCCAACGCTACAGGTGTAAACGTCCAGGGGGTGGCCCTCACTAAAGTGGAGGGCGGGGTTTTGGCTCAGTATCGCGGAGACTCGGACTACGACGTGTTCTTCGACGGCACGACTTTACACATCACTCAGACCAGTACGACACTTTTACAGCAAAGGATTAGTAGATTCTTGTCACAAAATGTGTTACTTTGCACAAATTTAGCCAAATAAACGTCGCCGAACATGAGCCGAGACGCCTCGAGAAGCTGGCTCTCAGTTGCCTCCATTTTGAACCTTTCTTCTGTTTAAAATCTGGTTGTTTGCTGCGTCCACAGAAGCTATTGGTGCCACCGCTGCAGCCGGGATGTGTTACGACATAAACAGCACAGACGCCGTCATTAACACAGCCGGGTACCAATTTAACATTCACTTAAATAATATCTAATAACTGATATTTCTTCATATTGTTAGTTTTCGTAATGTGCAAAGCTACATTAAATGGTTTATTGAATTTCTTTATTGCGTTTGGAGATGTTTTGTGACCTGAAGTGTCTTTTCTTCAGCTGTACCGTCGTGTCACGTGACCCTGAAGGCGACGGGATCGACTGTGAAGCGGTGAAATCACGGTAAACATCACGGATCTCTCATGTTACTGTCGGGGTGGACTTTGCTTTTGAAAACGGGAGGCGTGAACTGTTCTGCCTTCATTAAACACATTTCTATACATCACACTTGTAAACAGAAAGAGAAAAATGAACTTGTAAGAATAATCGGACAAAAAAAAACGGTATCATTTCAGTGCAGCAACAGACTGAAGAATAAAATGATAAATAAAAGTAATTTTTAGGTCACACTTCCAGAGGCTCCTCTGATGTGTTTTTAATCCTGAAAACAGAGAGTTACTGAGTAAATTAGACAAGTTTATTAGCATTTAACATTAGTTTCTTTTCTTTTTTTAACAAAGGCGTGAGAAATCCATCTGAGAGGGTTTAATTGAGAGTTTTAGCAGGTTTTAGTGACATTATTCCATAGTTATTTCTGAACGGGGTAAAAAAAGATCCCAACCCTTCTGTAGTTTCTGAAAAGCTGGTGTGAAAAAATGTTTGTGTCATAAAAAAAAAAGACTAGACTAGATTAGAGTTAAAATGACAAGCATTACCAACCACATCCATGTTCTTTCTTACAGCTGTAACGTTCTTTCTGAAGAGCCGTTCAACCGTTCGGTGGATCCAGCGCCGTACATCTTCGCCTGCACTAATCTCCTCTGTAACTATCCCGATGTGGACGGCCTCTTCTGCCACGTTCTGGACGCGTACGCTCGCTCCAGCCAGATCCAGACCTGGAGGGACGCCGTCGGCTGCTGTAGGGATCCAAAAGATTTGAAATATATAGAATAACACCAGGGTTTGGAGGACTTTAGGAGGTTTTCAACAGATTTAAAAAGAAAATAGTATGACTTTTAGCTGATTTTTTTTCCTGTTTCATTTAGTTTTTCAGTGTAATCTCCTACAGTTTATTGTAACAGGAATCATCTGAAAAAATGAGACCTTAAGACGTGATGAATTTAATTTAACGTTCAATTTTGTCCAAATGCTGCAACTTTACATTATCATCAGGGTCTGACCTTAACAGCAGCTAAATGAACTTGGATCTTAGTTTAATAAAGGTTTAAATGCTGTGTTTCTGTTGCATTTAGCAGTTTCTTTCTAGTTACAGAAATTTTAAGTGTAATAACAATAACCATGCTTTTATTTTGAAGGGGTCTCCGATTGTTACCACACAAAATGTCTCTACCAAAACGAATTCTGTGGTTTGTCTCTGGGCGGAGAAGCCAAATGTTTCTGTCGCAGTTTGTACGCTGCTCCGTACAGAAACAAGGACACGTACGGTACGTTTGCGAAGCTTTGTTTACACTGAGGCAGCATTAGTTTAGGTCTTTAGACAAATATATTATAGAAGTTTTGATTTGGAAGTGTTTTGACTCATAAGAATGTTGTGGACAAAAAATAAGCTGAGGTTGGTCTTCCTTTAAAATCCAAGAGACAAAAATGGGTAAAAATAAGCTTTTGATGAGACCTATAAGCTTTTTACAAATCTATGATTATGAAGGACTTTAATAAATGACAGTTTTCAGTCCTGAACAGAAGCCCAATTACAGCTCTTTAGGTAAAAAGGAGCGCTCCCATTGGTCGACACAGATGTAAATAAGGAAGTAATGGCTGCCGATAAAACAGAGAAAATTATTATCAGATTGTCGACAAAAAAGAAAACAGAGAAAAAATAAGTCAGACATCGATAAACATTGTCAATTCATTCACGTAATGTTTAACGAAATGGAGATAATTATGGAATCACAACAATCTGACGCCAAACGCAGAGATAAAAGTCTATAAAATATAATTTACAACTTATAACAGTTTAAGTAAATATATATAAGCAGCAACCTGAGATAAAACTGTGTAAAATGTTGCATAGAAGTACATAAAAAAGGCATAAGAATGAACAATAAAAATGTAATAAGTGACAAAAACAGTAGATAAAAGAAGATAAAGCAGCAAAGGCATCAAATGAAATAAACCTGAGATTATTACGTTTGTTTAAAAGAACTACAGACGTCGGGAAGAAGGAGAAATAATGTTTGCTCTTTTTTTTGTGGCTGGATTTTCAGGAGACGACACGGTTTGTTCTGGAAACTCCGCCTCCATCACGCTGGTCGGTTGTCTTCTGGAAGAAAAAGGCGTCAACATTTCGGGTTTACACCTGAACGACGCGTCTTGTACCGGCGTCGTGAACCCACAAACCAACCAAGTCACGTTCAGCTTCAGCGACGCCGCCAACTGCGCCGCCAACATCTCTGTGGGTCCCGTTTTCAGAAGTTCAGCAGCGTTTCCTTCTGTTTCTGACGTTTCTGTTGATTCGTGTGACTTTTCAGACCAATAACAGCCGACTCATTTATACGAACACCATCACAGCGTCGGACGCAGTGGGACCCATCACACGAGACGACCAGGTGTCCATCGACTTCTCCTGCGCCTACAAACAGCCTGAAGTCCAAACCATGACTCTGAAAATCATGGACAGGTACGAGCTGCTGTTGTGGTGCGTTTAAGGCCATGGGACAGGACAGTACTCCGCAATCAACAGTAGAAGATTATTTCCCATCTTTCTAGACTTTAAAGTCAGCGGCTGCAGCAGTTACAAAACCATCTAGTGTTTATTGTAAGGGATTGTAATAGATGAGAACCTCTATTCAGGAACAGAAAACCTTGGAGCGCTCCCATTGGTCGACACTTGTCACATGACGTACGCTGCAGATAAAGTGTATTTTCAGCTGAATATGTCTTTTAACAGAGAAACAGCTGAAAAAAGAAAAGCATCAACAGAGAAAAGGGAGACAACGTAAAACACAGATAAATACTGTCAATTCAATCACGTAATGTTTAACGAGGAGGAGATAATTGTCGTCCTGACGCTGAAGTCACAGCTAAGCTAACGCTAAACTCTAAACTTCAGTTTGGTCAAATGGATTAGTATTTTGTGGTTTTATTTTTTAATCAAAGAGAAGCAGGAGAGTCTAAAATGCCAAAAATATCAAATGAAAGCCCTAGTTGTGTTGTTTTTTTCAGCTCTGTGGTTAAAGTGGTCGACGCCGGAGAGTGGACCTACGTCTTTAACATGACGGCCTTCACCGACGCCGCTCTGAACAACGCCGTGAACCCGTCGACCGAGCTGCGTCTGGAGCAGCTGCTGTGGGTGAAGCTGGAGGCGTCGGAGGCGGACTCGGTGAATCTGGCTCTGGTCGTGGACTCGTGTTGGGCGACGGCGGAAAAAGAACCCAACGCGGCAAAGAAATACTTCCTGGTCCAGAACGGGTCAGAAAAACGCAGCTCATCCCGACGCTGACGAAGGAAACGATAATGAAATTAAAGTTGTGTTGTTTCTGAGCAGCTGCCCTCAAGAGGAGACGGTGGAGGTGTATTCCAACGGACAGACTCTGGCCAGCACCTTCTCCTTTAAAGTTTTCCAGTTCGTTGGCAGCGACGGAGACGTGTATCTGCACTGTCACACCAGGCTCTGCATTAAATCCAGAGGCTGCACTAGAGTAAGACCTGGACTGAAAACCTTCACCTGAAACTTTCCTTAAACAGATGGAGTAGAATGTCCTCGAGTTTCACTGAATAAATATAACCTTAGTCTGAATTAAATATAGACAGAACCATAAAGTCTATTGTTAGTTTATAAAATACAAAGTGAAAAAAAACATGAAACAATTATGAATCAAATCAATATTTGGTCTGAGTTTGTCTCAAAACAGCAACAGTTTGAGCCGTTTCAGTTTGAGAAGGATCTGGACTAAACCAGACCATGTAATCCCAGACAAAACCAGACCAACCTGGACTAACGGTCTGGTTTAGTCCAGTCTGGTCTGGTTTAGAGTTTATAGTTTTGTTTTAAATCCACTCCTGAATAAAACCACTGCACAGTTCTGTGTATAAATAAAAACTAGAATAAACCCACATTAAGACATCGCCACAGATAAATGTTAACTATCTTTTTGTTTTTCAGGCTTGTCTCGAAGAAGGAAGTGGAAGCCCATAGAAACATGGATTTGTAAGAATAACTGTGTTTTCATGACTTGTTTAAACAGTTTGTGGGACACTTTAAGAGTTGTCTTTATTGTTGAACTGTCTGTGTGTTTTTAGCCTTATTTAATATGTTTTATTTAAAATAAGACAAGTTCTGTTCGTCTTCACAGAGTCTCTTCTCGATGAACGACTCCTGGACTCAGATCTTCAGCTCGACCCGTGTCTCTGAGACTTCGATTCTGAATTCTCCAAATGTTTTCTTTTTCTCTTTAGAAGTGACATTTTTCATCAGAGTTTACAGCTACACGGTGTTTGGAAGAGTTTTGTGAAACATTTGGAGGAATCGAGTCAAAATCTCTGACTTTCTTTTAGTTGGTTTAAAATAAAGGTGGCTGGGAGGAGATTTAACGAGATTATTTAAAGTGTAATCAACGTTTTAAACATTGACCTCCATCAAATAAAGACTAGCTTTGATTTACTGCCTTTAACTAAAGACACACCAGTTTAAAGAAGAGCTCTATTTTGTTTTTCATTTCTATATTTGCTCAAATCAGAGACAGGCCTTTGAAATATTTAATATAACTAACAATGCTTTTTAAAGACTTGAAAAGAATTGAAAAGAATTTGCATTAAACCTAAGATCAAATAATTTAAATAATGTGGCACTGTCCATAATGTCACTTTTATGATCAAACGTTTGGCCTAATTTGAGGAAATATGGTTTAAATTAATTAAAGCAACTGGCGCTACTCTCAGATCAGATTTATATTAATATATTTTATCACAATTAATGCATTGGTTGTGGGTTTATTATAATCTGTTTTCTGTTTGTTTAGTTTTATTTTTTGGCAATTAAAAAAAATAAAAATAAAAAAGGTTTGGGGAAAAAAATTATGGTGTGATATTTTGTTGGTAACTGATTTTTTAATTTATTTTTTTACAAAGGGTTTGAAGGTGACATTATATTTTTATTTCATTATATTATATTTTTATTATGATTATGATCGACACCAGCGCTCTTTTTTTTAATATGTCCAGAATAAATCAGAACCAAACATGTTATTTGATGAAAACTTTTACAGTTGTTCTCGCTTTGGCACATTTTTCTGAAACAGTTCAACATTTTTCTTCAAATCTCTGCAGATTTTCACAAAATGTAGTTATTCACCAAGTTTCAAAAGCTAATCAGTGATTTTAAAAAGCAAAATTAATAAAATAAGTTTAAAATCAGTGTGATGTTTCAGATAAAAACTCACAAACAAATCTGATGGGGTTTTTTATTTTTAATGCTTTCTTTGCTAATTATATTTAATGGCGTCTGGTGTTTCTACTCTTCCACCACCAGGGGGCGTCCACATTTACATAAATCTACTGAAAAGTTATTTTCTGCTGAGGCTCAAATGAAACACTGGGTATATTTGGCGTAAACTTTGCTGATTTCACTAAGAATCAGTTTTATGTTTTGTTCAGTGAAATATACAGTGTTTTTACAGATTTGTGAAGAATTGTTCTTTAAAAAAAACATGCCACAAAACAATGAATTTTTTCTAAAATAATAAGGAAAATTTAAACTGTATTTCTTTACAAAATTTTCTGGAGAACTCTTAAACCAATATAGTCATGAGTCTATTGTTATTTTTCACATCAAACTGACATTAAAGAAGCATCAGAGCAGTGCATTGTGGGAGTTGTAGTTGTGTCCCGTTTTTTTTTTTCCAGAGTTAAAACTTTAATAAACGGTTCATTAACCTTTAATTACTTTTTTAAAACGAATCTCGGGATAAAACTCTGAAGATGAAGTTTTAAAAGTTTTATAAAAGTTAAAGTTTCCTCTCGAGCTCCAGGGCTGACTTCCGGTCGTGCGCGTGTCCTTTACTCCATCGTGACAAAGATCCTTTGAGGAAGAGATGCCCTTCATGGAAAATCATGTGTCAACGTGTGAGATATAAATTAAAAATGACAATAATAAATAAAATAAATAGGATGAAGGTGTTTTAAAACGACCCCAGTTGAACCTTTACCTCGTCCAACCACCAGGGGGCGGATTATTAATGCTTTTTACTTTTCAGTGATGGTAGTCTTGTTTGGAGATGCAGACTCCTGTCCATGATTCAGTTCCACATGAAGTTTTTCTAAATCAAATCAAGTCTCTGCGCCCCTCACTCTCAACAACAGTAATAATTATTAAAGTTGAAACACTTGACACTTCAATCTTTGTCTCCATTTCACTTTGCTTCTCTTTACTGTATTTCTGTTTGTCTTTCTTGTAAACAGATGTCACTATTGCTGGAATAGACATGTTCTCTGTTGTATGTAGCACGTTACTTCCTCGTTGACATCGGTGTCGACCAATGGGAGCATCTCTTATTCAGAAGCCAGTGTTCATTGTCCAAGGTTTTCTGTTCCTGAATAGAGGTTCTCATCTATTACAATCCCTTAGAATAAACACTAGATGGATCAGAAAGACTGTTTTTACACAAATTGATTTTCCTATAAATTTTGGGAGTTTAAACCATTTTCACCACTAGAATAAATAGTATCAGCTCCAGTCTGATTAAACTTCGGCTGAAGTCTGTTAAACTTGTTCTTGTTTCACACTGAGACGTCTCTGATTCTGTAAAGTGTGGAGCATCTGTCTCACACACGCGCTCTGTCCCCTCCTCGTCTCTGATTGGCTGCTCGTGTCTCTGGAACGCGCTCGCCGACCCTCCCTCGGGCACACGCACACACGCACGCACACCGTCCCCGTCGCGGCCACAGCTCCGCGGTGAGCCCCGGCCTCTCTCCGTTAAATCTGCCCCGGTGTCCGCTGTGTGCCCCCGGTCACACCCCTCCACAGCGCGCCCCGGGACCCCCTCTCACCGCCGCCGGAGCCCCTCTTCCAGAACCGGACACTTCTCTTTACATTTACCCCAGAGATCGACGCAGGAAGCCGGCCTCAGAGCCAGTGACGCCCGGCCTCTTCTTGTCCCTCGGACCCTGACTCTTCTCCAAACTTTAAACGGATCTATTCAACTTTTACGGACTTTTTTTTAGTCGCGTGCGTGAGGGGCGCACAACTTTTTCTGGACTCCTCTTTCGCGTGCACCCAACCGGAAGTGGAGCTCTGGCACGCGCCCGGAGCCGGCCGCTGTGATTGGGCCAGTGTTAGCTCAGCTGTGTTTGTTGTTGTGTTTGTTTGTTTCTGTTTGTTTTGTTTGTTCCGGTGGGTCTTGAGGCGCGCGCGTCATGGAGCGGCGGCGCTGAACGGACGCGCGTGGTGGCCTTGCTCTGCACGAGTCTCTCTGGGTTTTGAGGTGAGTGGCGTCCGTCCCGGTGACGTTACGTAACAGTCACGACGTACGGGCTCGAGCTCTACTGAGACTTAAAGCAACACTGTGTCACGGTTTGGATCTGGACTAAAATCTGGAACTGGAACATAATTAAAGTAATATATATTCTTTGGCATAAAACAGAGAAACAAACTAAAGTTATAGTGAATTTTACCACAGCATTTGTCTCTTTGAGTCTTTAGTGACCCGTAAACAGCTGGAAAAGTAGAATATTGTTGCTTTAAACTAGTGTCACATCAATGTGACTGTGTTTAGTCCTGGTTTAGACCTGGTTTAGACCTGGTTTAGTCCTGGTTTAGACCTGGTTTCAGTCTTAGATTTTGTCTGGTTTAGTATTGATTTCTATTGATATCTTGTGATGTGGGACTAGAGACTAGTCTTGGGTCTAAGACTGGACTAACTCTGTCTCCTTCACCAAACACTGACCTCCATGAGTCTGGACCTGGTCTAAGACTGGACTAACTCTGTCTCCTTCATCAAACACTGACCTCCATGAGTCTGGACCTGGTCTAAGACTGGACTAACTCTGTCTCCTTCACCAAACACTAACCTCCATGAGTCTGGACCTGGTCTAAGACTGGACTAACTCTGTCTCCTTCACCAAACACTGACCTCCATGAGTCTGGACCTGGTCTAAGACTGGACTAACTCTGTCTCCTTCACCAAACACTGACCTCCATGAGTCTGGACCTGGACTAAAACGTGGATTGTCTGGTTTTTGTTTTTATTCCAGTGTCTCATACACAGGTCTTGGTCTTGGTCTGGTCTTAGACAGGTCTTGGTCTTGGTCTGGTCTTAGACAGGTCTTGGTCTTGGTCTGGTCTTAGACAGGTCTTGGTCTTGGTCTGGTCTTGATAACGACACTAGTCTTATCAAAACCATTCATATATTCTTTATTATTAATAATAACACAGGACTATTGACAGGTTTGTGTTAATTCTATTCAATATTGTGTCTGATGCTGAAAGAGAATCAAGTTCATGAAGAAATCCAAGCCTCTGGAACTAAGCTGCTTTAATGTGAGACAGGAAGCCATTTTTCAAACTAATATTAACGCTCATTAAAGCAGACGGATGTTAAAGGTCAGGCACTAACAGTAATCTATTACATTTCTGAGAGAGCTACTTATAATCCAATATGATAAACAAGACTATTAACTGAACCGTGTCGCCCGACTTTAGCAGGTTTTATGTGCATTTTTCAACATTTTCCAAGTTTCCGAGGACCACATGAACGCAGCGTAACTTCCACAAAACTGGGACTAAATGAATTATAAACCAAAACTAATCTACTAATCTATTTGTTTTAGCAGAATATGAGGGAAATATTTGCCAGAATAAATATCTTGAGGCTGAGAACCAAAAGGCTTCAAGTGACATTTTGGATGAAACTAAAATGAGCTTATTTTTTCTGCCTCAAAAAGCACAATAATATTTTGAATCAATGCAGAGTTACTGATAAAAAAAACAAAGTCTACCACTGAACATAGCATTTATCTAAAGCTAAAAGAGCCACTGTTTACTTTTCTAACATTTAAAGCACTAATGATTCCTAGAGTTTAGAAATACAGCAGTATATTCTCAGTTATCATTCATTATTAACATTAGAAGCTCGTTGATTATTGATCCCTGCTGCGAGGCTCAGTGGAAGTGTGCAGCCTGTTGGTGCTGGCCTCGGGGTCGGGTCTAAAGTTAGCCCCGATGCTAACGCTGTGTGGAATCCCAGCCATGTGCGGCGTGTGTGGGGTATTTTTAGCAGCGTGTTGTTTGGATTGGGCCCAGGCGCTAACTGTGAGCAGGAGGGGGCTGTTAGCGCTCGGGCTAGTGCAAACCTATGGAAACTGGGGTTAGCATTAAGAGCTAACAGGCTAATGATGAAAAACAAGGAGCAAAACATGGCTGAACCCAGACCTGACCTCGAGGAAACAGGACTAAAACCAAGGGATAAATCAGGGCTAAACTAAGGGCTAAAGTGGGATTAAATCAGGACTAAACTGATGACTTGATCTTGGACTAAAACCCGACTAAACCAGGACAAAATCCAGGTCATACACTGGATTTAACCAGGACTAACATTTGGTTAAACCTGCTCTGAACCAGGACAAAACTCCAGGATAAATCCTAAAGATAGACCAAGGACAAAAGTGGCATTAAACCAGGACAAAGGTCACATTTGGTCTGAGTCCCGGTCTGAGTCCTGGTTTTAGTCCCGGTCTGAGTCCCGGTCTGGTTCCCGGTCTGAGTCCCGCTCTGAGTCCCGGTCTGAGTCCTGGTTTTAGTCCCGGTCTGAGTCCTGGTTTTAGTCCTGGTTTTAGTCCCGGTCTTAGTCCCGGTCTGGTTCCCGGTCTGAGTCCTGGTTTTAGTCCTGGTCTGGTTCCTGGTTTTAGTCCTGGTTTAGTCCCGGTCTGAGTCCCGGTCTGGTTCCCGTGTGAACTGCTGCTGGAATGTGATAATGAATGGCTCCAAACCCTTCACTGTTTAAACACAGACTGCACTGACTCTAAACTCACATGATCGAGACTCAAGTCCTGCTCTAGACCTGCCTTAGACCTGACTCAGTCCTGCCTTAGACCTGCCTTAGACCTGCCTTAGACCTGACTCAGTCCTGCCTTAGACCTGCCTTAGACCTGACTCAGTCCTGTCTTAGACCTGACTCAGACCTGACTTAGACCTGCCTTAGACCTGACTCAGTCCTGTCTTAGACCTGACTTAGACCTGCCTTAGACCTGACTCAGACCTGACTTAGACCTGCCTTATACCTGACTCAGTCCTGTTTTATTTCTAGTTTAGTCCAGGTTTTGGTTTATCCACTGATTATTCTTGTGTTGCTGGGGATTATGGGTAATGTAGTATCTTGTCTAACAGTTCAAAGTAATGCATCACTTTTGAGTCTTTTACTGTGAAAGGGTCTGGAGCTGGTCTCAGGTGGATCTTGGTCCCAGATCTAGTTTTCCTTCAGGTTGTGTTTGTTTGAACGGCTGGACCCAGACCAGGTCTAGGGCCGTACTCAGGACCGGTCCGTCCGGTTAGACCAGGTTAGACCAGTCTGCAGGTCTCTGGGGACTGGGTACTGTCTCTGTCCTGAGCTCATGTGTTTTTAAATCCAGTGTTACCACAAATTAAGGCCGAGCCATAAAATTGATTAGATTGAACTAGAGCCATATCACAAAATGTTATTTAATGGAAAAGAAAATCTAAATGATATCAGTCAAGAAAATATGTGATAACGATGTAAAAATACACTGTAATATTTTTAACGTATTTATGGACTGAGTTCTGAAAAAATGATTAAAAGTAAATCATCAAAAAAATAGAAAAAAATAAATCATATTTTATTTAACCAGCTCAACCACAAACTATGATTACCACATTACCCATAATTCTTAGCTGCTACAACTTGAGGGATAATGTAATAATCAGGACTAAACCAAGATCACATCTGGGACTAGACTGGGATTAATCCAAGAATAAGTCCAGGGCAGAACTAGGTCTAAAGCAGGATTAAATCCAACAAAAAATCTAGAACTAGACCAGGACAAAAACCAGGACTAAACTAGGGCCAAACTAGACCAAAACAGGACTAAAACAAGACTAAACCAAAGCTAAACTAAGATTAATTCGAGGACTACATCTAGAAATAAACCAAGACTCAATTTCTTACTTTTCTGTTTGTTGTCAGATATTTTAATCTTTTGAAAACTTAAATTAAAACTATGTGGCGGCCATCTTGTTTGCAGACATTAAAGGGCTTTGTTTGGTGTTGCCCTCTCTGTTGTTGCTGCTGTTGGAGGAGGAGGTGTTGTGTCTGGTTTTGTCGTCAGGCCTGTGGTATGCAGCCTTCATTCACCTCCGTCTCACAGCGGCTCGGTATCGGCCTCCATCTTTGTTTGCCCTGTTCTCTCTGTGTCGTATTTACTCTGCAAACACCGCTGTCTGTTCTGTCCCAGAGTCTGTCTCCTGAAGCTTTCAGATGGAAACTGTCACGCCTCAAATGCAAAAACATACAAATCCATATCGAGGTGTGGCTGTGTGTTAACCTTCCAGCGATGATTATGTGTTTTTACCTCTAACGTGTTTGTCTTCTTGCTCTGTTTACATAGACTAATGTTTTTATCAGACAGAGCCATGTTTTGGAGTTAGCTGTTAGCTTCTGATCCAAATCTATTATTGGAAATTATACAAATGATGCGCTTCAGAGGTTTGTTTTTTTTTTGTTTTGTTTTACCTTTTTTAAACAAGATTTTTGTGACATCTAAATTATATTAGAGACAGATTGGACTACAACTAAAACGTATCCAGCCTAAACTGATCTATTTTCATTCTGGGGGTAATACACACTGCTGTTGTTTTGTGTGTAGCCACATTACTGACTTGAAAACAAAAAGTCCATATAACAACAGAAGAAACTGTACTTTCCAAGCAGCCCATGAAAGCAGCATTTATCACCTTTTTCTTTCTAAAATGCACGTCTTTATACCTTCATCTCGTTCTTATTTGACACATTGCACTGTTACACTCAGCTTTTCTGTGGAGCGTGCTCAGAGCGCTTAGTCCGACCTCAGTTAAACACGTATCAACGCGAGTCCCGCCGTGTTTTATCAGAGATCTTCAAAGTGAAGTGTGAGGACACGTGTAGGACATGAGTTAAACCGACTCAGACGAGCTGCTGCAGATCGTATCAGAGGAAACATCTGTCGGCTCCAGATGTTATCTCTGAGACCGACGCCGGTAAAACCTGTGAGGTCTAGCCCCAGGTCTGGTCCCGGCTCAGGTCTGGTCCCGGCTCAGGTCTAGCCCCAGGTCTGGTCCCGGCTCAGGTCTGGTCCCGGCTCAGGTCTGGTCCCGGCTCAGGTCTAGCCCCAGGTCTGGTCCCGGCTCAGGTCTGGTCCCGGCTCAGGTCTGGTCCCGGCTCAGGTCTAGCCCCAGGTCTGGTCCCGGCTCAGGTCTGGTCCCGGCTCAGGTCTGGTCCCGGCTCAGGTCTGGTCCCGGCTCAGGTCTGGTCCCGGCTCAGGTCTGGTCCCGGCTCAGGTCTGGTCCCGGCTCAGGTCTGGTCCCGGCTCAGGTCTGGTCCCGGCTCAGGTCTGGTCCCGGCTCAGGTCTGACTCTGATGGATCTGAACAGACGCAGTGTGAGTTCAAGGCTGTAATCACAGGAAATATGAAGGGAATGTGAGTAGAGGCTGTGACTTGTACCAGGTTTAGTGCTGTTTTGCCCCAGGTTTGGTTCTGGTTTGGTCCTGGTCTAGTCCTAACTTAGACCTTCATTGGTCTCGGTCTTCTGTCCTTCTTCTAGTTGACTTCTGCTCTAAAAACCTGTTCAAATCCATTTAAAAAATGTACAAATCCAACTAAAACTTATTTAATCCTGGCATAGATCTGGATTAGTTCATAATTTTTTCTTGTTTTTTCCCATAAACATTTTCTAAATAACTTTTAAATAAACGGTAACCAAAAGCCCAGAGGCTGATGGGAAACGGTGTTCTCTGAGGCGCTGTGAGCAGACTACAGTCAGAGCGCGTTAATGAGAAACGGCAGGTGACTGTAAACTGAGGAATGACAGGAATGTGCTTTAGACTCGAACAAATGCTTCAGTCATCCTCAACCAGTGTTTAATATCAGTAAAACCTGTTCAGATCCAACTGAAACCTGAAGAAATCCAACTGAAACTTGAAATCAAACTAAAACCTGTTCAAATGGAGCTAAAACCTGTTCAGATCCAACTTAAACTAAAAATCTGTTGAAATACATAAAAACCTTATTCACAACCATCTACAACCTGTTAAAATCCATCTAAAACCTGTTCAAAAATAGATCTAAAGTTTCTTGGCATGTCTTGAGGTCCACGTGACTCTAATGTACTCTTCATTTGAACGTTTTGGCTTCAAGGTAAAAGGAAGCTGAGTTTTTTCTCACTCGATCAATGTGAAATGTTAGACTGTAGAAGAAGAAGAGCAGGTCCTCAGAGGCCGGAGGGCGTGAGACATAGACGTACAATGGAGCTGACGGAGAGAGAGAGAGAGAAAAAAGATAGAGATTAGAAAACAAAAGCAGGAAAAGGAGTGAAAGAAAAAGGAAGCTTTAGGAGTGGTTCAAGAGGAAACAGCCACAGGACACGAGCACAACCAGAGTCAGGGCTGTTTTCAATAAAAGGGTCTCTCTGGTGTTTTTAATGCTTTAAATAGTGCCCTGTGCAGCCTGTCCGCCATCTTGGGAAGGGCAATGGAAAGTAAAAATGATCTGATAATGTTGAATGCCGGTGTGAACCAAAATGAGTCCAGTTTCTGTTGGTTTTTAAGAGTCAAGACGCAGCTCATCACCGTCAAAACCAACACCTGCAGCTAATTCCTCGATAGAAATCCCACCTGGAGCAGAACTGTGAGCATCTGGCTCAGTGCAGCAGCTGTGGCCTGAGTCTAGAGGCTTCTCAGTCTTAGGTCCAATAGTTATTTCATAAATCATAAAGAAACTGCTGTACTTTGACAAATATTAAGCCAAAATTTCTCCCAATAACAAAGCTAGTGTTTATTATCAGCAGCCGTTTGTGGTTTTAAACGTGGTCAGAGTCTCGCTTCATGAATTTAAACATTGTATTTATCGTCTACACTGCATTAAACACAAGCAGAACCTGTACAAACTCAAATATTGAGTCTAAATGAGAGGAAACTGCTGCAGCATGAATTTAATGTTGAGAAAGATGGAATAAACAGAAACAGTTGAATGTTTTGGGAGTTTGAGAAGAAAAATATCACATCTCAGCCATTGTTTCTCGCCTTTTTCTGTTTTTTGCCCCATGTTGTTTATCTTACAAAAACTGGAATGTTGTAGAAAAAGAAACATTAGTAAAAAAACAGAAGTGGGTGGATTATGGAAAGAAATGTACAGAGCGGCAGCAGAAAAAGGGAAATGAATGGAGAAGGGCCCGGAGAGTGTAGAGCCAAACCACAAACAGACTCGAGGAAAACTGAGCGGGAAAACTCTGTGGAAAGTCAGTCTGTAATAAAACAAGGAGGGATCACGGAAAAATGTAGAAGGAACGCAGAGAGAAACTGTAACTGGAGACAGACAAATAAATGTGTGTGAATCAGGCTCGAGGCAGTCGTTTAGTCTCGAACGCAGAGCGAATCCTCAATAAAACAGGGGCAGAGGTTTACAGAACAGAATCACACTAAACAGAATCAAAGTCGAGTCGTCAGCTGCTGTATTAATGTTGAATGTCCCTCTCTTGTCTCCGATTGGCTGGTTCCAGGTGGAGTGGGCGGAGCTGAGCAGCGATGGCGGGATCCTCGGTGAAGGTGGCCGTGAGAGTGCGTCCGTTCAACTCCAGAGAAATCACACGCAACGCAAAATGTGTCATCCAAATGCAAGGAAACTCTACCTGTAAGAGACTGGGCTAGCTTCATGCTAAAAATACCATTTGATTCAATAGAACATGCTAAGGCTATGCTAATGGAACCATTCAATTGCTTTTTGTTGCTACTCTAGCGTACATGTTTATTAGTTCCACTGTATATGCACTATTTAGGAAACATACTTTCCATTAGGACGGGACGATAAATCTAATGATTTCAGTTGATTCAAATTTTTAATTAATGCCAGAGAAAGGAGTCATATTGTCTCTGGGAAGTCTTGGTTTGGCAAAGTGAAAGGAAATTAATAGAAACAAGGACAGTGTAGCAAGATTTTGTGTCTTTAAACAAGACTTTGTGTGGAGTGTTTAAAATTAAATCAAATTAGACCCGGTTTACCAAAACTAAAAAGTATCTCTAAAATTATTTTCACTCTGAGGGTAAAGCATATGGCTGGTGCTGATATTGTTTTGTTTTGGCATTGAGCAGTGAAAGAAAGGATAAAAAAACCCAAAACATTCAAATTATCTTTTTAGGTCAGTAGCAAGAGAAATAAAAAATTATAAAACGTCTGATAAATTAATCTCTTTAACCCACTGAGATTAGGATAATTTTCACAGTAACAATTAACAATAACATAAATTTAAAGGAACTAGCACTAGCACAATATCCAAAGTTAAAACGAGTAATTGTTAAAAACACGTTCAGACACTGATGCACCCAATATTCCTAAAGTCTAAAGCTATTCTCTGTGTAGCATCTTAGCGTGTTTTTCATGCTTTATATGATGTAACGCAGACCAGTCACACGTCACGTTCAAACAACATTCCCAACAGGTTTTCAACTACAATCCCAGCATGCTTCAGTGGTCATGTGACCTGCTGCTGTTTCCACATAGGTTATTATTAGTCTGTGTATTTCTGTCCCAGACGTTAATGAAGCGGTCATTGGTGTTTGGAGTTTACAGCTTCATTTCCTTCTTCAAACCTCTTTAGTTACAATAACACATGCTAACACTCCCATAAGTTACAATAACACATGCTAACACTCCCATAAGTTACAATGGGACATGCTAACACTCCCATAAGTTACAATGGGACATGCTAACACTCCCGTAAGTTACAAGGGGACTGAAGGGACATGCTAACCTCCCATAAGTTAACCCATAAGTTACAATGGGACATGCTAACACTCCCATAAGTTACAATGGGACATGCTAACACTCCCATAAGTTACAATGGGACATGCTAACACTCCCATAAGTTACAATGGGACATGCTAACACTCCCATAAGTTACAATGGGACATGCTAACACTCCCATAAGTTACAATAACACATGCTAACACTCCCATAAGTTACAATGGGACATGCTAACACTCCCATAAGTTACAAAGGGACATGCTAACACTCCTATTAGTGACAATGAGACATGCTAACACTCCCATAAGTTATAAAGGGACATGCTAACACTCCTGTTTGTTACAATAACACATGCTAACAATCCTATTAGTTACAATTAGACATGCTAACAATCCTATCAGTTACAGTGGGACATGCTAATTGCAGATGAATAAACAAGCCCAAACAGGAAGAGTGTCTTTCATTCATTTCTAAAAAGCAAAAAACGATCCAAAACAGTATTATCCTTCAAAAACACAAAATAAACCGATGCAAACATGGAGCTCTGAGGTAAATGCCTTGTTAGCATCTGGGCCACAGCGCCCTCTGGTGTGTTTCTGGAGAAAGACCAGTGCTTTGTGCAGTGACCAAACTAAATTGTCTGTTTTGGTGAAATTAAGCAAACTACCCTTAGTTTTACTGGGACATGCTAACACTCCTATTAGTCACAATGAGACTATGAAACATGCTAATTCTGACCACAATCCCAGCATGCCTCAGTGATCATGTGACCTGCTGCTGAGTTACAGCTTAAACTGTACAAGCCTATACTCCACTAACTCTTATTAGTTACAATGGGAGATGCTAATTCTCTTGCTGTGCTAATGACAACCAAACAACATTCCCAAACGAACTGACCACAATCCCAGCATGCCTCAGTGATCATGTGACCTGCTGCCATTTCAACACAGAGGATATAATTAGTCTGTAAATATTTCAGCCCCAGACGTCAGTGAAGTGGTTTGTCATGATTCAAATCCCCATTTTAAATTGGCCAATGTTTTTTTCTTCCTGGCTTTACTTGTTTGCATCACGAGTTTCACAAAACAAAGGCTGTATTCTTGTCCCAAAGCAGTGATTTATTCAAAGTAATAGACTTTGTTTGGAGAAATGTATGTCTTATGATCAAGAACATGAAGTCTGGAGATGAATAATCAGTGAAAGAGACAGAAATATAAGTTAAAAAGCATGAAAAAGTGGATTTAAGCCAGAATTCAGTTGAATTAATGTGAGAATATACATTAAAATAAGCCAGGATTGTCTCATAAATGTCTGTCTGTTACTTTAAAAAGGTTATGCGTTTGAGTAAAGATTTTAAATATATTTTTATATATTTTGTTCCAGGTATCAGTAATCCCAAACAAACCAAAGATGGAGCCAAGACCTTCACATTCGACTATTCCTATTGGTCTCACACAACGGTATTTTCACTTATTTACAATTATCAGTCAAAATAACACTTCGAACAGACACTTTTTTCTTAATAAACTAGAATTTTTGGTCTAAACTTGTCGTGTTTTGGTTAATTCGTTGTCTTTCAGGCTGAGGACCCCACGTTCGCGTCTCAGAGACAAGTTTACACAGACATTGGTGAAGAGATGCTGCAGCACGCCTTCGAAGGTAATCCTCGTCTTTCCATCGAAAAAATAAAGAGAATTTGAAATGTTGAACTGCGGTTATTTCTCCACAGGGTACAACGTCTGTATTTTTGCGTACGGCCAAACGGGGGCAGGCAAGAGCTACACCATGATGGGCAAACAGGAGCCGGGGCAGGAGGGCATCATCCCACAGGTACCGGCTCGATAATTAAAGAAATATCACTTTATATAAACGTGTGGACCAGCTCTGAATGTATAAATCCTTTTAATTATGTTAATGTTGATTATTGCTGTTTGTTCCTTCAGTTGTGCGCAGACTTGTTCCAGAGAACCGGAGAGAACACTGACCCTGACCTGCACTACTCCGTCGAGGTCAACTCAAAAACACATTTCTACAATTTTATTTGAATCTTTTCACAGTTTAGATTGAACACAGAGGTTGTTTATGAACATTTGCTTGTCTTCCTGCTGGATTCTGTAATAACTATAGTTGAAAGCCTGCAATATTTAGTTTCGTTTTCTTTTCGGCCTCAGGTGTCCTACATGGAGATCTACTGTGAGCGAGTCCGAGACCTGCTGAACCCCGTGTCCCAGGGGACGCTCCGGGTCCGAGAGCACCCCATCCTCGGCCCCTACGTCCAAGACCTGTCCAAACTCGCAGTGACCGACTTCAACGACATCCATGACCTCATGGACGCCGGCAACAAGGCCAGGTGAGACCGAGACCTGGCGAGACTGGGACAAAACCAGACCAAGACAAGATCGAAGACTCAATCAGGACTAGATCAGGACTTAACTACTGTATTTCTATAAAATTCTAAGCGAGGACTGATATAAAATTAATCCAAGCGTAAACCAGGACTAATCAGAGCTAAATCACGGCAAAAAACGAACTAAACCAGCTCCAGTGCAGGTCTTAAATAGGGCTCGTCCAGGTGTAAAACCAGGACTAAGTTAAAACTTCACCAGAACCAGGGGTAAACTAAAACCTGATCCAAACCAAAAGTAGACCAGGATTAATCAAGAACAGAAACAGAGCTAAAGTGGGTCTAAACCAAACTGAAATCTGGGACTAGATCAGAAATAAACCAGGTTTAAACTGGGTCTAAACTAGTTCTATTCCAGGTTGAATCCAGAATGAATCTAAAGCTAAACCTGGTCTAAAGCGGGACTTTTTTTTTTTGGTTGTGTGATTTTTTTTCAGGACGGTAGCTGCCACCAACATGAACGAGACCTCGTCCAGATCTCACGCCGTTTTCACCATCGTTTTTACCCAGAAACGCCACGACCAGATGACGGGCCTCGACACCGAGAAGGTACCACGAAAAACTGAACATATCACCAGTTCACTCAAGTTTCAGTCCATTCAGAGCTGGAGCTGTGGTGCATTCACTGACAGTAGACGCAGCTTCAATGTTAGAATATTTGACCTCCAGTTTCATTAATATGGACTTATACTTTTTTCTGCCAACTCCAAGGACTTCTCCATTGCTTTTTATAATAATTCTTTTCTTCTTTTATTTTCCAGGTGAGTAAGATCAGTCTGGTGGACCTGGCTGGAAGTGAACGAGCCGATTCTTCTGGAGCCAAAGGGATGCGTCTGAAGGTACGACTCAGTTTTATTATATTTACTATAAATATATCTAAACTACATCTACTCAAAGCTAAATTTGACAACAAAACCAAAGGATTATTAACTCTGTTGACTTCAGGAAGGAGCCAACATTAACAAGTCTCTGACGACGCTGGGCAAAGTCATCTCTGCTCTGGCGGAAATGGTACGACCTTTAAACACAATCATTGACCCGAACAATAACGTCCTACAGAAACCATCGAGTTATTAATATAATAACATCTGTGTCCTTCAGCAAAGCAGTAAAAAGAGAAAGAGTGACTTCATTCCCTACAGAGACTCGGTCCTGACCTGGCTCCTCAAGGAAAACCTGGGTGAGTCCAGAACCACTGCAGTATTTCTCTTGAAACTCATTTAGAAAAGTTAACAGTTGACGAGAAACTCTCCATTTTCTTTTATCCAATTTCAAGTCAAATTAAGCATTTCTTCTTTCTTGAAATGCTTTAACAGAAAACACCTTGGTTGGATTTGAGCTAAAATTATAAATTGCACATAAATATTTAGCCAATTCTTGTTGTATAGCCTCGAACCCAAGTGGAACAGAGAGGTCACATGGAGCAGAAGACAAAAGGAGCAGGAGTTAAATTCCATATGGTTCTTTTTTGATTAATTTTGCTCCTGTTTTTTAATTCCAGGAGGAAACTCTCGAACGGCTATGATCGCAGCTTTGAGTCCTGCCGACATTAACTACGAAGAGACTCTGAGCACTTTGAGGTAAACCCAGCGCTAACCTCTGCAGCTCTTTGTATTTATGTACCTAGTTATGTACTTATTTTACTTACTTGATGTTTCCAGATACGCAGACCGGGCCAAACAGATCCGCTGTAACGCTGTGATAAACGAAGATCCTAACGCCAGACTGATCCGGGAGCTGAAGGCCGAGGTGGAGCGGCTCCGGAACCTGCTCTTCTCTCAGGGACTTCAGGAACTGCTGCAGAACACCGGTACGAAACAGAGCTTAACACCGGCACGAAACAGAGCTCCACACCGGCACGAAACAGAGCTTAACACCGGCACGAAACAGAGCTTAACACCGGCATGAGAACACAAACAAACAGG
The DNA here is from genome assembly GCA_036850595.1 of Rhyacichthys aspro. NCBI lineage: Eukaryota > Metazoa > Chordata > Actinopteri > Gobiiformes > Rhyacichthyidae > Rhyacichthys > Rhyacichthys aspro. The sequence continues at coordinate 1,446,855 of CM072165.1, forward strand.
AAAACATAAAGAAAATAAACTCTCAGTGAACCTCAGCTTTTTGCCAGATTTCGTTTTTGGTTAGAGGTTACTTCAAGTTTATCTCTGGGTTTTTGGTATAATTTTTTAAGTAGATATTTGTGGAAACTGACTCTGAACGACTGAACTGATCAGGAGCAGGTTCAGATCCAGATAAATGAGACCAATCGGGGACTAAACGAGCTGCAGGTGTGAATGAGAAGAAAAAAGAAGGCTGCACAACTGGAGCATGAACACAGCCAGTTTTAACTTGACTAATGACGTTAACCCACCTCCACTGATCCAGACCTGGATTATTAGGGTTTGTCTCAGTGGGAGAGACATATCAGGGACGAGTTCAGCTAGCTTCATAAGAACAGGGCCCTGGACTAAACCAATGGCAAAGTTCCGTGGCTTAAAACGCCTTCTTTGGAATCTATTATTCATGATTAAAGCAGGTTTAAACCAGAGCGCTTCACTGTAAACAGACTCTTTACAGTCGCTGTTGGACAGAGTCAGCTTTTATTCAGAGTCAGGAATCTGAGCTATGTTCTTCTCAGAGTCACACCTTGTACCCCGCTCTGAGACAAACGCTGTTGTCAGTAAACAGTCTCTCGTTCAGAAATCACTCACTGTTCAGCCACAAACTCGACAGATTAACACCGAGGTGGACGCAGCAGCTCAAATCTCTGATGTTTTTTTGCGGAGAGTTAGGAATTTGAGGTTTTCATTGTTGTATTTTGATCATTTTATTAACTCTTTGTCTTTTCCCCAAAGTTAACAACGACACTGCGGCTAACGTTAGCGCTGCCGTCACTGAAGACCACACAGCCAATGGCATCGCAGGAAATGAGAGCCCCGCCTCCCCAGGTAACATCAACCAATCAGAATCAGCTACACCAGTCTTTTTAATATAAAACATAAAACAGAGACATTTCTAAAGTGTGTTGGTTTGGTATGTGTCCTGTAGGGGGCGACGCGTCCAGCGGCGAGGTCTCCATCAACTCTGACATTTTATTGGACGACGCAGACGAGGGGGAGGAGCCCGACGGCGCAGAGAACATCAGTAAAGAAGAGGCAGCAGAGAGGCTCCTGGTAACGACTCCGACTCATGAAAAACTACAAATATAAACCGAAAATATAAACCGAGACTGAAACTGATGTGTTTTTACAGGAAACAGAGAAGATCATCGCTGAACTGAACGAGACCTGGGAAGAAAAACTGAGGAAGACCGAGTCCATTCGACTGGAGAGGTCAGGACAAAGGTCACAACTGGAGTCGGAGAAGCAGACAGGAGCAACAGCACAGAGACTAAAGCAGCTGTGAATACGGCCAACACTGAACTAACAGGGTTAATTTAAATCTGTGGAAAAAGAGGATATTTACACATTATCTGCGACTAAAAGAAGTCCAACTAAAACCAGCTCTAATCCAACAAGGACCTGCTCAAATCACACTAAAACTGGTTAAAATCCAACTAAAACTGGTTAATTGCCAACTAAAACCTTTCAAATCCAACTAAAACCTGTTCAAATCCAATTAGGACCTGTGCAGATCCAACTAAAACCTGGTTTAATCCCAGTTCTGTGGTTGTGTAGCTGAGAAAACAGAATAAAAATCCGACCCACTGTGACTGAGCTGTAGAAGCCTTGTTAGATCGTTTCCACTGGCCTCATTAGTGACAGACTGCTCCTGTCTGCTTCTCCAAACCCTCACCTCCTGTTCAGCCGCTGACGCTGTTGTGTGCGTTTACCACAGGGAGGCGCTGTTGGCCGAGATGGGAGTGTCCATCAAAGAAGACGGAGGGACTCTGGGCGTCTTTTCTCCAAAAGGAGTGAGTTTAGTCCCGTTTTAAACACATTTGTCTCAGAGACGTACGTCAGACAAAAAGATTCTTCTGCTGAGCACCAGGCTTCTGCAAAATCCTTTTAAATCCTCCAGTCTCTGATCAGTTTCTCCTGTCGCCAGTTCCTCTAGTGGACACTCAAGGTACTACCTTCTAAGAATTTTTCCCAAAGACCGCACTATAAAGAACAAACCAACTGGTAAACACCTTTAACTTTAACTAAAAAGTCAGTTGAAGGTGCCTATTTTTACATCATGGACTTTTTCTCCGATAAATATCTTCAAATCTAAAAGTAACTTCTTGTTTTATGGCAATATGACTCGTGCTCATTGATCAGAACCGATCACATGGAACCTTTTTGTCATATGCACCAATCAGCGGCGGCCATTACTCCTTCAGGATCCTGGTCTTATTAAACATCCGTAAAACTTAAAGACACCAACAGATATCAACACGTCAAGAAGTCCTGATCAGATTCTGTGACATTTCTTTGTGTATTAAAAGTGTTGTTGTTGCGTTGCAGACCCCTCACCTGGTGAACCTGAACGAAGACCCTCTGATGTCCGAGTGTCTGCTCTACTACATCAAGGAGGGGGTCACCAGGTCAGACTCACCTCAACAAAATCTAGAACTTTGATTTGTGGAAATGTCAAATTTGAAAGATGTTACATTTAGATTTTTCTGGGCAAAAGTGTTCATTTTGACGGCAAATTTTAATTTAATCTTTTGAGTAAAATGCAATTTAGTTTTAGTCATAATTTAGTCTAGTATTAGTATTAGTCTAGTTTCAGTTGAAGAATAAATAAATATAAGACTGGATTTAGTCTCTGTTCATTTTGTTTTAATTCGTTGATGAAAGTGTCGATATATTTAGGCAGAGTTGTAGTTGTCATTAATTACTTATTATTTAATTTTCTTTCCTCTTTCAAACACAAAAGTAAGTAGTTAAAAATTGTTCAACAAAATGAACAAAGCAAAAATTGTCCTTTAAATGCACCATGTCTCGACACAATAATCATAATTGTAGATAAACAGCTAGAGAAGTCAGCAAAAGTGCTTTAAAAGTGTGTATAAAGCGTCCCGTGTTGTTAACGTGTCGTTTTTGTGTCGAAGGGTGGGACAGCAGGACGTGGACATCAAACTGTCCGGACACTTCATCAAAGAAATCCACTGTGTCTTTGTGAGTGAGACCAACGACAACGGAGAAGGTAACTCTCACAGTATTAGGTTTGACTGAGGTCTGCTGCTGTTGCGTGTGCTCAGAGCGCCCTCTAGTGCTCACACTCACACACTGTCCTGCTCTGTCTCTGTAAAGCTGCCTCTGGAGTTGAACAGGTAGAGTCTCACTGAGCTGTCTGTTTTTTCTTATCCTCGTCGCGTTCACGTGTGTCTTTAAGTTCGAAATGACAGTAATACCTGTTTTTTGTGATAAAACCTGATGAATGTTTGTGTTGAACGCTCAGTGGTGGTGACTCTGGAGCCTCTGGTCGGAGCAGAAACCTACGTCAACGGGAAACTCATCACTGAAGGAGTCGAACTCAAACAAGGTACGAACGACACCGAGCGACTGTGTCAGATTTAGGCTTTGTCCAGTTATTCTACGAGGAGTGGAAGAGACAAAAAGACATCGATATAAGGACGTGAATTAAAAACTATACATATTGTGTTAACTGATAAAAGAATGTGTGAACTTTTTACTCTCACCTGGAGCTAAAGGCAGCTCTGACACACGTGTATTCGGTCAAGTTCTTAATAACATTTAATCGATTATCGGTGAACCGTAAACAGCCTCAGTGTAAATTAAAAATAGTGAATAAAAGGTGCATGTGGCGCAGGAAACCGGGTGGTGATGGGGAGAACCACGTTTCCGGTTCAACCACCCGGAGCAGGCCCGTCTGGAGCGAGAGCAGCGCAGCACCGAGCTCCGCCAGCAGGGGCAGAAGAGAGACCCCAGCCCGGACCCTCAGACCGAGCCCGAGGACTGGAACTACGCCCAGAGGGAGCTGCTGGAGAAGCAGGGCGTGGACCTGAAGCAGGACATGGAGAAGAGGTGAGGCCGGAGGAGCTGGGTGTTTGTGGACCCTGTTTGGTTCAGAAGTATTTGGAATTATTCTGTTAAACGTGTTTGTTGCAGGCTTCAGGACATGGAGAGTCAGTATCGAAAAGAGAAAGAGGAGGCTGACCTTTTGTTGGAGCAGCACCGACTGGTGAGTCCGGACTGCTCTGAGGCTTTTTTATTCTCTAGATATAAACTTAAAAAAGCACAGCTGATGATGCGTTGCTGTTTGGAGTAATTGTAATTGTCTTGTCGTCTAAAATCTTTGAAATTTACATTATATTTGGCCCAGTTTTAGAAGTTTAGACTCTGTTTTAGAATAAATGTGGTTATGTCAAGCGTGGTGTGTTCACAGTACGCCGACAGCTAGCGGCGACGACTCGGACAAACGCTCGTGTGAAGAAAGCTGGAGACTCATATCGTCTTTGAGAGAGAAGCTACCTGCGAATAAGGTGTGTTATCAGACTCCTCTTTTACTAAAGTCTGACTCCACAGAATTTAGATCAATTATCTTTAGCAGCGCACACTCGAACGGTCCAGAAGCTCTGGTGTTGATAGTTTGTCTTCCCGTGATGCGTTCAGGTGCAGACGATAGTGAAGCGCTGTGGCCTCCCCAGCAGCGGCAAGAGAAGGGAGCCGCTCCGAGTTTATCAGATCCCTCAGAGACGAAGGATCAGCAAGGACCCTAAACGCCTCACGGTGGACGACCTCCGAATGCAGGCCGTGAAGGAGATCTGCTACGAGGTCCGGGCCGCAACGATCTTTTACTGTTTTTATATTTATATGACTTTACTGCTTCAATTTCCACTGTTACAGGATGCCTTGGTTTAGACCTGGTTTAGACCTGGTTTAGTCCTGGTTTAGTCCTGGTTTAGCCCTGGTTTAGTCCTGGTTTAGATCTGGTTTAGACCTTTGTTCAGGGTCACTAATCCCTCTATCCCTGCGGTGCGTTCAGGTGTCATTAACCTCTCTGTCCCTGCGGTGCGTTCAGGTGTCATTAACCTCTCTGTCCCTGCGGTGCGTTCAGGTGTCATTAACCCCTCTGTCCCTGCGGTGCGTTCAGGTGTCATTAACCCCTCTGTCCCTGCGGTGCATTCAGGTGTCATTAACCCCTCTGTCCCTGCGGTGCGTTCAGGTGTCATTAACCTCTCTGTCCCTGCGGTGCGTTCAGGTGGCGTTGGGAGATTTCCGTCACTCTCGGCAGGAGATCGAGGCCCTGTCGATCGTGAAGATGAAGGAGCTGTGTCGAATGTACGGGAAGAAGGACCAGAAGGAGGGTCAGAGCTGGCGCGCCGTGGCCCAGGACGTGTGCGACACGGTGGGCATCGGCGACGAGCGCGGCCCCTCGAACGACGAGGCGCCTGGAGCCGGAGAACCAGAGCCTGGAGAACAGGCCGAAAACAAGACGGGCTTCTCCGACCTCAAGGCCCACATCAACAAGCTCACGGACATCCTGGAGGTGGGTCCTGGACCGGGTCCTCTGGGTCAGAGCGGGGTCAGACCTGGGGTTAGACTGGGGTCAGACCTGGGGTTAGACTGGGGTTAGACAGGGGTCAGAGCAGGGGTTAGACCGGGGTCAGAGCAGGGGTTAGACTGGGGTTAGACCGGGGTCAGAGCAGGGGTTAGACCGGGGTCAGACCTGGGGTTAGACCGGGGTCAGAGCAGGGGTCAGACCTGGTTTGGTACAGTACTGGTTTAATCCTGGCTTAATCCTGAATTAGATTAAGGCCAAGTTAAGTTCTGGTTCAGACCTGGTTTAGTCCTGGGTTTAGAATTGATTTGGTCCTAGTTCAGTCCTGGTTTAGACCCAGTTTAGACCTTGTTTAGACCTGGTTTAGGCCTGGTTAATCCTGGTTTAGTCCTGGTTCAGTTTGGTTTAGTCTTGGGTTTAGACTTGGTTAAGTCCTGGTTAAACCCTGTTTGTCGGTCTCAGGAAGTGAAGCTGCAGAACAACATGAAGGACGAGGAGATCAAATCTCTCCGAGACAGAATGATCAAGATGGAGAGCATCATACCTGTGCAGGTGAGTCACATGACCGTCACACCTGTCCTGAGTCACATGACCGTCACACCTGTCCTGAGTCACATGACCGTCACACCCGTCCTGAGTCACATGACTGTCACATAAAAATCCTCTGAAGCGCATGGCTAATTTGCACAAATGAATAAATAATGTGACTCTTTTCCCTGTGGATTATTTGTGACTTCTGCAGAAAGTCTTAGACGTGTTTTTCTGCTGAATTTGTTTTGTGGTGTGGACATTTTTTCCCATTGTTAATAAGCATCGTTAACAACATTGAACCGTGAGCGTCTCAAGCGGTCGGTCTTAGTCCGGTTTGGTTTGTGTGGCTCCAGGACGAGGAGGTGAACGGCGAAGAGGGCGGGACCTCTCAGTCCGAATGCGGAGACCAGGAGGAGTCGACCAATCCGCAGCCGGAGGTCAGAGTGCAGCGTCTGATGGAGGAGGACCCGGCCTTTAGGAGAGGGCGCCTCCGCTGGCTGAAACAGGAACAGCAACGAATCCTCAACCTGCAGCAGCAAAACATCACCAAGAAACTACGAGGTCAAAACCCCAGTCAAGGTGAGGGAGAAACCCAGAAAAACCTGTTCAAAACTGACGAAAAACCTGTTCTAATTCACCTAAAACCTGTTTGAATCTATTAATTGTTGCTGTCTTTTTGTCTCGTCTAGCAGCTCCAAACACCCCAACAGTCCCGGTCCATCTTCCCGGCACCGGCCGTTTCATCCCGCCTCAGGAGTGCAAACTGAAGTTCCCCTTTAAGAGTAACCCTGCCCACCGCTTGTCGTGGGGTCCCGCCACCGCCGCGCTCCAGGCTTTGGGTTTAGCCGACGTTACCATCGAACCGCTACAAGACGACACCAAAACCCAGCATCAACCCCTAAATCCTGCTAATCCTGCTAATCCTGCACCGGCTAATCTTCCAACCAATCAACCGCCTGCTTTGCTGCCACTTCCTTTCCCAGTCCCGCCTCCTCGAATGCGGACACCGAGCCCCAATCGAAACTGGCAACCGCGAAACCAAGGTGGATTTCAACAAAACTACAACCAAAACCAGAATCAGAGACGCTATCGACGCAATTCTTTGGATAATCCGGGAAACTACGACATGGAGCAGCACCAAAATGGCGGCAGTGGGGGAGGTGGTGGACAATATCATCAAGGAAGGCCTAGACAGAAAAGAGGCGTGTCTCCGAATCCAGGGGGCGGGGCTAGAGGCGGAGGAAACTCAAACGGAAACGTCGATCGAAGGGATTTTCAGTTTAATAACCCCAATCGGTATCATCAGCATTATCACCACCCGTACTACAACCCCCACAATGCACCATTCCAGCCTTATCCCAACTACAACAGTCTGCCACGGAACGCTGCTCAGAGCCAAAATGGCGGCGGTGGAGCTGGTGGCGGAGGCTGGGGTTTCCAGACACCGCCGAGAATGAGACGTCAGTTCAGCGCTCCAGACCTCAAAAATAACCCCAGTAACAAGGAAGCGAACATGTGACCATAACCGAGGGCTCTGATTGGTTAAAAGGATGACGCTGTAGAGAAATAAGGCTGTGTGAGGTGGTTTTCGGCACTTTTATACACATCCGGTAACCTCAGTCCTGCTGTCGGCTCGATTGTTAGCTTCTTCGTTAGCTTAGCGTGAAACAGTAGCCGTGTTTTGTTTACGTTTTTTGGTTTCCGAGTTTAATTTCTGAAAATATAACCTCATCAAAAGTTAAAGAAAATAGTTAATAATAATAAAGAAAAAGTTATTGTTTATGTGTTTATTTACTGGTAATTGACACGTATTTTGTAAAATACCTGTTCAAATCCAAGTAGAACCTGGTAAAATACATTTAAAGCCCATGGTATCGTAATTAGAACCAGTTAAAACCAAATCCATTTAAACCCTGCTCAACTTTATCAATTAGCATTAGCATTTTTTTTACTTCAAACCAAACACGGCTACTGCTTCATTAAACCTTTATTTTTGGCCCATTGAGGCCGTTGACAGGATCTGCTACACTTTAGTTGATTTTAATGGATTTTTAGCTGATGATTCGGCACTTTTTAGACATAGCATTAGCTTGCAATGCTAGCTACTGTTAGCTCCCGTTTATCATTTATTATTAGTAGTAGTTTTTATTATTCTTATTTAGGTGATCTGTTTTCAGTGAAGTATGTTGGTTAGAGGAGGTGGTCGGATGTCGTCAGAAGCGGTTTTAGCCTGAAAAGCGTATGTTTGATGAGTTTTTAAAGTGTTTACGTTAAAAAGTAGAGTTGACAGATGCAGACCACAGTGGAAACGGTAAAAATAACGTGTTTGCTAGATAGTATGTGTCCACGTTGTAACAAAAGCTCCCATAAAATATTTAAAATTCAAGTTACATGTTGATCTAAATAGTGTTTTTCATAATTTAAAAGCAGCAAGGGACCAATCAAAGCAGAGCTGAACAAACGTCAAGCTTTTCAGACCCAGCCATGAAACCGTCACACTAAAATTCATCTAAAAGTCAAATAAAACCTGTTCAAATCACACTAGAACTTTAAATGTGACTAAACCTTTTTAAGTACATGACAAACCTGTTACAATTCATCTAAAATCTGTTTAAATCTGTTTAAAATCTGTTCAAATTCCCCTAAAACCAGTAAAAAATAAAGAAATGAAGAATAAAGAAATAAACAAATCTGGCTGAACTTGAGGAAATCATTTCAAATCCATTTAAAACCTTAAACTAAAATCTTTTAAATCTGTTTTGGGGGTTGAAAACGTACCTAATTTATTGGTCAAAACACAAACTCTCAAAATCCATCTAAAACTTGTCCAAATCCAATTTAAACCTGGTAAAATACATTTAAAGCCTATTGTTTTTGTTCATTTCAACCAAAAACACGCATAATCCATGTAAAACCAATGGTACAAGTGTTTATTTGGTGAAAAATTAAATGATTGAAAACCTGCTCCTGCTTAATATTAATGCCTGTTTGTCATATTAATACCTGATTAAAATAATTCATTAAAGTCTAATTTAAATTTAATTCAGTCTATCCAAACAATAACTATACAAACCCAGTCCATTCAAACAAAATAAATAGAAAAGCCAACTTAAACCAAATAAAGCTTGTTCAAATCCACCTAAACACATTTAATTTGATATAAATAAATGTTGTTTTATGTGTGAGCTTTGGTTACAGCGGGGAATGGGTTTAACTAAATATACGTCTTAGCAAATCCATCATTTTTTAGGTTTTGGCGGAAAGATCCACTGCTGCTGTTGGATTCAGGATTATGCAACGAAAAAGTGGAAATTCTGATTTTTTTTTGTGACTCGAACGCTGCGAAGCTACAAACCAAAGACACTGCTGTACAGACGGAAAAGAAAAAGAACCAACGAAGGAGGATTATCACAAACTTTATAAATGTGTTGTGTGTATATTTGAAGTGTATTTTATGCTATTTTATGAAGTTTGACAAATGGAGGAAAGAGTTTACGGCAATCGTGAGAAACGTAGGCAACTTTTTAAAGAAAAGAAATTGAATAAGAGAGAGTTTATTGATGGATTTTAAGAAAAGTAAGGGCTGTTTAAGCAAAGGATTCTGGGAAATGTAGACAGAAGGGAAGTGGAAGAAGTAAAGTCAGATGAAATAAAAGTTTAAGGACACTACAAAATGACGTTGACACTAAAACTGACATTCAGGGGATGTCGGAAAGTTGGAAATTGCAGTTTTTATGAAGAAAAACTACAAAATAAAAGCATTTGATGGATTTAAGTTCACGTTAAGACTGAGAGGCACCAGCAAAGAATTTTAAATATCAAAATCTTGGTTTGTAAAGTGGATTTTTGTCAGTTTGTCGGACACAAAACCATTTAAAATATGTTTTTCTGATTGAATTCCTATTGGATGATTCAAATATTTTTAAATATTTTCAAATATTTAGTTCAAATAAAGTTCAAATTTATTAAAAATCTATTAAATTTATTTATAAAACTCATTGTGTCCAACTAAAACCAAATAAACCTTGACGTCACCAATTTTTTTTTTCAGTTTTAAAACATTTAAACCATTTTTTAAATTCTCGATTTCTGATTGGACAAGTGAATATTTGAATTATCCAATAGGAATTTAAGAAGTGTTTACAAACAGTTGGACTTTTGAATTGTCCAAAGATTTGTTTGGAATTAAATATTTTTCTTAAAGATGACTAAAGGAAGTGACTATACGGATAGTTTTTATTGGCCGCTCACAAACGTCACATGATCTTCGAGTTTCAGTGAAGTCGGAGCTGATTGGCCGATACACAGTGCTTTTTATATTCGTCAGATTTTAAATATATTTAAGTTACTGCTGTGATTTAATGGCTTGACGTAAAAAAAAGATAAAACTGGCTCTTGTTCAGGGCCTTGACCGTGAGATCTCTGGAATATGGAGAAAGTTGATGCATATAGAAATAAATGGAAAATGCATGTTTGTTTTTTTGTTTTTAGTTTTTTTTTTTTACCAATAATGGATTTTTATGAAGCGGCAGAAACCTGAACGCAGCATGAAATAATTTACTGCCAGAGGATGTTTTCAGATTTTACTGCCTTTGAAAGAGAAGAATATTCAAACCAACCAATGGGAGTGCTTCTTCTTTTATTCTGACAATGTGATTGGCTGGCGGCTGCTCTCGGCCAATCACAGGACAATCTTTTAAAATAAACCCTGCCCCTGTGTTGTTGGGCTTCATGGGATTTCTCTTTGTTTTTTTTCCTTTATATTTTGTTATCTTTCATTATTATTATTATTTTTTTTAACTTTCAGCTTGCCGTCTGATTGGCTGGTTCTTTGTGGGTGGGACTTCCTGTTTGTCTAAGCTTCAGCATTAACTGCATTTTTGCTGTAAAACACAACGCCGCAATCAATGGAAACTGACTAAATCCAGCAAAAATCTGTCAAATCCAACTAAAATCTGTTCAAATCCATTGCGTTTTGGCGGCTGTGTTACTTCATGATGTCACTATGTCACCATCACTACTATTATTTTTCTTTAATTTATCATATTTTGAAGTTCATTTGGGTTGTTTGCTGCTAAAGGGAGCTTTGTGTTGTGTTTATGCCATTCTTTCTCTTTCATTTGTTTATCATCACATTTTGTTTTTAGTTTTGAAAAAAAATAAAAAAGATGTTCAAGGAAGAAAAGGTCTGTTACGTGATGACATCATGATGTAACCCTCCTGTGATTGGCTGTTGGTGTTGTTTGTGATGGACCTGGTCTCAGAGAACGACGAGATGCAATAAAATCTGAGAAATTTAACTGTCTTCATTTTATTCAAAGTTATGAGCTTACAAAAACCTGTTCAGATCCAACTAAAACCTGTTCAGATCCAACTAAAACCTCCTGAAGCTGGTGAAATCCAACTAAAGCTGATTAAGTGGCGATTCTATTTTAAAACTAATTTTTTAAATCAGTTTAGTTTTCAGTTTAGTTGTGTAAAACCTTCAGATATTGTGTCCTTGTAAAAGGTCGACAGTCACAAAGCGGATCCTTTAATTCCTTCAGATTCTACAAAGACTTACTAAACCTGTAGGTCTAAATCTAAAACTAGTGATCTATGTTAGACTTGATGCTAAACAGGAAATGCTGACTTCCTGTTTACACCATTTTAACAGGAAGTGGGAGACACTTTCTCACTGGTTTTATCGACGTTGAATAACAAACCTTTACAAGAAAAATGGTTCCTTTCTGCTGAAAAGGCGACAAAAAAGCCTCATAAATTGCTTTGTTTTTTGGCTCATTGGTTTCTTTCTTCAGATCGCTGTTAATCCATTGTCCCGAGGATACTCCACCTTTTGTAAACGACGGAGTAAGTACGGAATAAACACGAAGCTGAATCGGTTTCCAGTTCAGACCAAGAGTGGATCTCAGCCGTAAAGATATCAACCTTCAGGGTTTTTACAAAAAATGGTGGTACAAAGGCAACAATTATTATACGGTTATTGAAATTGAAACAGAGAGTGAGATTAAAGGACGTTTAAGTGACAAGACGATCGCAGAGGCACGAGACACCAACAAGATCCAATCTGTGAAGAAGTGGGTGGCACAGACAAACAGGAAACGGTGACTTCCTGTTTGAGCAGGTGCAACAGGAAGTGGACGACAGTCAGAGTCTGTTCGAAGACAGCAACACAGCGGACGATGAAGAGTGATGGCTTCTGATGGAAAAGTGATGTTTTTCCAGGTTTTAAAGTCGTTTTATCTCGACTTTAGCTTCACTGGATTCATTTACTAATTACTGTGGATTTGACTTTATTCGGAAGAATTTAAGCCGAAGTATGCTTGAACTGGAAGGAAGCAAGCAATGAAGGAAGGAAGGAAGCAAGCAACGAAGGAAGGAAGCAAGAAAGGAAGGAAGGCAGTTCTTGAATAAAGGATTAGCTGTTTTTTCACTGATTTTAATTGGATTTTGCAAAAGAAACTGTTTTTGTTAAGATCTGAATTCATTCTGGAAAAATATTTGAAGACTAAACCTGCAGTAGGATTGCTTTCTGCCGGAAGATGCCGTCGTCCAATCAACCGACTGCAGTGTTTACTTCGAAACCCTCCCTTTTTGACGAAGGACAGTGAAAGGTGAAAGTGAAAGGTTCCTTAAATGGCTCCTTCCTGAATCCGATCCTTTGTGTTCATTTGATAATAGTAATTACTTCTGAATTTTGAGTGAAGCCTCTGAGAGAAGTTTCCGGACTAACGCAGCGAGGACAGGAGTGAGGGGCTTTCACTTTCCTTTTCTGTTTTCTGCAGAAGAATTATCTAACTCTATCGGACAGAACTGTCTCTTACTGGATTAATGCAGAAAACTGAAAACAAAGTTCAAAGAAGGTTTTTGGACTTTTCTCTGATACATACATCTGATCCAGAACAAGACTCTCTCTTCTCTTTTCTCCTCGTCTCCTCTCCTCTCCTCGTCTCCTCTCCTCGTCTCCTCGTCTCCTCTTCTCCTATCCTCTCTCCTCGTCTTCTCTCCTCGTCTCTTCCTATCCTCTCTCCTCGTCTTCTCTCCTCGTCTCTTCCTATCCTCTCTCCTCGTCTCCTCTCCTCTCCTCGTCTCCTATCCTCTCTCCTCATCTCCTATCCTCGTCTCCTATCCTCTCTCCTCGTCTCCTCTCTCCTCTGTGGGCGGAACTAGGACGTGAGGAGAGGAGGAAAGTGAAGGAGCCGTGTTTCCAAAGTAAGAGCTCTGAGTCGTACTTTTGGTGAAGACAGTTAAAGAGTAAAAGGGTGACTTCCTGTTTGAGCCTCTGAAACAGGAAGTGGGCGGTTCTCAGTTCTTTCTCAGTTTCATCGAGTGTTGAGGACAGACTCCAGCTCAGTTCACTCCAAAGTGACATGGCTCCTGCAGAAAAGGTAACTCACACTGACGTTTCTGCTTTTATTCTTTATTTTCTCCAAAACTGTTTCCTTTAATCCTTGTAGCAGTGCAGAGAAATAACCAACCATTTGGATCTGAACAGGTTTTAGTAGGATTTTAAAAGACGAACAATTAAAGTCTAAAACTAAAAATACTTAAAACCTGTTCAAATTCTGTTTACTTTAAAACCAGGTCCATGTTGTTGTTTCACGTCTGAGAGAACCTCCAGCTCACCTCCGACCACAGAGCGTTCAGCTGCGACGAGTGCGGGAGGCGCTCAGTCGTCGGCTGTAACCGCCACAAAAAACTCACTCCAAGCACGAACTGTTCGTGTGCGACGTCTGTAAGAAGGTTTTTAAATCTGCGTCATCTTTGAAGACGCACAGATGCAGCCACGACACCATCAGATGTTTATTTCTGAATTCAAGCTCATATTTGCCAGGCTGTTTTCTCATGGTTTTCCTTTATCTTTTTCAGGACAAACCGTCGACAAAGACTGGTTTTAGTCCAAATTTGAACCTGGTTTTGTGCCTGTTTTTAATCACAATTAAATATCTGGATTAAATCCTAGATTGAATCGTATGTTCTGCTGTTTTGTTCCTGGTTTAGTTCCATCAATGACGTTTAAAGCCAGCACCATTAGCTTTGGCTAACTTTAGCATTGCTATATTCAACCTTTTATTTAAGATGAAGTACTTTATGGCTCTTGTAACACTGTGTACTATTATTAGTATTATAAGCCTATATTATGTTATTATTAATGCACTGTGACTGTATGCAGAAAACCTGGTTGTTTATGGAGCTTGTGGGTATGAATGACAGCCAAAAATAAGGTTTAAATATAAAGAAAATATATTATTTGCTTAAGGGAAAGGAAAGTAAATGACAATAAATAGAAACATAAATTAAACATTTTCAAATGGTTGAGAGTTTCAAAATAAATTCCCTTTATTTACTAGAGTTCAGAAACAGTCCTTTTTAAAGTGGGTGACTTTGTTTAGAAAAAAATTTAAAAAACTCAAATAGTCTAAAATTCCCAACTTAGAAACAAAACAAAGAATGGTCCTACCAGCTCTCCATCTTCACAAGAAGAAAAAGAATCCAACTAAAAACCTTGACCTGTGAATGAGGCCAGAAAATCCATATTAGTATTCAGTCCACACATTGTCACATTTACCGGTAAATAAATTAACTAATCAGATCAGTACTTAAGTACAATAAATAAATAATATTAAATACATATTATTGATCACATGCGCAACACTGAAAACAATTACAAGTTCTTAGCAGTAGATATGGGCTATTAGCAAAACAATAGGCTTTATCCCTAAACTGTACAAAAATACAAAACACAAGACAAAATGGCGGCATAATATGCCAGCCGAATTGAAAAAAACATCCAAAAGGCTTCACCAAGTTACCTTTTTAGCTTGTACCTTAACGTAACAGCTTTAAATTTTATATTGAATCTTAAAACGCTCGCTCCATGAGCGAGGTTTCTGAAAACATAAGCAAATTGACTCTAAATGAATGAAACACTAACTTAAGACGTAACATATAACTAAAAAGAGAAGGGGCGAAACTCACCGTTGAGTTACACGAGTTGTTAAGTTGAATTTGAGGCTGGAAACCGTGTAAAAGCCGCTCAAAGCCAGACGCCAGTGCACACCGTTGGAGGAGGAGCCGGAAGTTACCTGCAGCTCGAGAGATTTAACATTCCCACTATTCTACAGGTGGGTTGAGGTCCTCCAGGTCACGTGACAGGGGTTACACTCTACATTAAAAACAAATGTTAATTTATTGAATGTTCTGTTTATAGTGTACAATAAATACATTCCAAATGTGTTTTAGCTCCTTGTAAAACTGTTTCTGTCTGTATTGTTTGTATGTTTTACCACAAAGTCTTTCAGTTTCCACAAAAAATGTGGAGCTATAGTTTCCCACACTTCCCTGTTCTGAATAAATATGTACCTTATAACTCCAGAAGTCACTCTTTCACACGGACGTCCTTTTGAGGTTTTGTGACCCGTTTGTCTTTCTGTAGAATATTGTTTTTGGTTTTTCCACTGACCCAGTTCTTTAGCTGCAAATAAAGTCTTGCAACAGGTCTCACCACATCTCTGTGGTTTTAAACAGGTTTCACTCTTAAACATTTCCAAATCACTCTCACGCACAACACTTAATTTAAAAAAGGCTCTTTCAAAGATATTCTTCACAAAACAATGAACTATTTGTCTAAAAAAAATCAAAGTTTATCCACCAGACACAACAAACAACACACTAAAGACAAGGATTTATCACAAAAATTACAAAGAACTATTCACTCAAAACTATATATCAGTTTATCATCCAGGAAACCACAGTCGAAGAGGAAGACGGAGGCAGCTTTGACCCACAGCAGAAAAGTCCTGTGTTTATTCACCGACGAGTCGCGATGGACGCATCTGTTCTGATGATTCTCTGTGAGTTTATACATTATTTATTTAACAGGAAGCTTTTGTGTTTCTGTAAAGTGTGACTGTGGTTTGTTTCTGTTCAGTTTTAGCCTCACTGTGGAACTGCTGCTGCACAAACCAAGGTCAGTCACAGTCAAACAGACGACGTTTTCAATAAGGACACATTTTAGGAGCTTTTGAAAGGCTTTGTTTTGGCTAAATTTCTACTTTCAATAAATAAATCTTCACCTAAAAGCTGCTTTTGGAGGAGAGTGAGTCCAGTCTGTCTCTGTGCAGTGTCTCTGTCGGTGTTGCCTCGGGAGAATCTGTTCGAAGGATCCTTCTTCCTTCTCAAATGTGAGACGCTGGACTCTTCGGACGAATGGACCGTGATCAGAAACACGTCCAAACAGAGCCGGACTCGGTGCGGGGCCGGCTGGGGTAAAGTGGGGGGTAACTCCTGCAGAGTGGGCCTGGCCGTGACCTGGGACTCGGGGGTTTACTGGTGTGAGTCCGAGGACGGGAGAACCAGCAGCGTCGTGGGCGTCACAGTGTCCGGTGAGAGGGGCTCGTCTTCGGGGTCTTCTGCTGTAGAGATGGGTCAGACTGTGGTACCATTTTACCTTTTATTTTTTATTATTTAGAATTTTTTTATTTGCAGTTTTAGACAGAAAAAAGGGAAATCTCTAAAACACAAAACAAAAAAAACAAAAAAACAAAAACCCCAGATATTCATACTAATAGACAACTGGTCATATCAGACTACAATGTGAGTTTATATAAAGAAGTAGCCGTCTTAATGTTCAACGATATCTTAATCCTATAATAAATAATTAAATAAAGCCTTGGCCTTTTTTAAAACAGTAATTTCTCTCTTAGTAATTTGCCTTTTGATATTCAGAGTTCTCAAAGTCTGTCGTTCTAACAAAGCATTGTCTGTAGTTGGACAGATTGTGGTCGCGACCCCTTACTTCCCGGTGTCAGTGGGGTCAGAGGTCACCCTGAGCTGTTTGACGAAGGCTTCCTCCGACCTCAGCGCTCACTTCTACAAAGACGGGCTCCTCTTGGACCCCGAACCCACTCGTCTGTTCACGATCCGGCGCGTCTCCAAATCTGACGAAGGCCTGTACAAGTGTAACATCAGCGATCAGGAGTCGCCCGAGAGTCGCCTGAGGGTCTCGGATCAGAGCAGGACCCCTCCTCAGTCAGACCACAGTGAGTTCAGGATTAAAGCAGGGGTCTCCACACCTTCACAGCGAGGGTCGCCAACATTCTCTTCTGATTTTATTCTTATTCAACAACTAAAGGTCTTAGATGGATTTGAACATGTTTTAGTTGGATTTGAACAGGTTTTAGTTGGATTTGAGCAGGTTTTAGTTGGATCTGAACAGGTTTTAGTTGGATCTGAACAGGTCTTTGGAGCCTGTATCTAAATGCTGTGACTGAGCTGCTGATGTATTTAATAAATAAATATAATATAAATAATATTGATAAATAAATAATATAATGTAACATCATCAGGTTCAACAGTGACTGTGAGTGACCTGACCCCCTCGGACGCCTCGACCCCTGCCCCTGCCCCGACCCCTGCCCCGGACCACGGCTCAGGGCACCTTCACCTGGGTTTTCGGCTGCTCTGCCACCTGCTGGTCTTCAGTCCGTACTGCGTCTCCACTGTCCTCATGGTGTCCTTGTATCGACAGAGACCTGAAGGTAAAGTCCTCCACTAGGGACCAATCTAGTGACTTTTCCTGGTGTCATTGGAGACTTTAGGAGACTTTAGGAGACTCGTTACTTTTGGGTCCTGTCGGGGCCCGTCCCAGAGACTCACAGACGTCCCCGTCCTCAGTCCCTCTCAGCTGCATCAGAGCAGGACATGTTCAGCTCCAGTTAACATTAGAGACTCAGACACACTGTGTTAGTGCCTCTCTGTGACATGAGTTAAACATGAATCATCATGTTTGAGTTGAAACTATTCACTCATAAAAACAGAGAGAAATCAAATCCTGAATCTAAAAGCTGGATGGAGCCGTTTACTGGAGACGATGAATGGGCAGACTGAATTGATAGAGCATAGTGATGTAAAAACAACAAAAACCATGGCAACTCTATATTATACTCAAAAAAAGCCTTATAACACCCAAAACAAGCAGCTCTTTAAGGTTAAAAAATGTAAAGAAAACAAAAAACAACAGTGTTATTCCTTCAGCGTCCATTAATTACATGCACAATTATGCAAATTAGACAATGACGTGATTTGGCGACTTTAAGTACATCCAATAGTTACTGTCCTTAATAAGTCAGGACACAGCACAGAGGACCATAGAGAGCTCCAGAGGGACACGACACTCACTGTTTTCACTGTGTTTAACGACACTGACTGAACTCTCAAAAGACAAGGGTCAGAAATGAGACACGTAACTATTTCCTTCACTTCATGTGTCTCTCTGTTGTCTCTGTTGTGTCCTGACTTTAGAGAATGAGCCTGTGTCCGAGCAGAAGGACGAAGACGACGTCGCTGCAGTGACCACACACCACTTCTGACTCAGCCGTGAATAATCCTGACGTTTACTGACCTCGTTTAAGAGACTGCAGTGTTTATTTTAGAAGCTGCTGCTCGGAAGAAAATGTTTGTTTTTCCTGCTGATAATTTCTTAAATCCAGGCCATTTACGATCAATTAAATAAATCAAATCCAGTGTTTGGAGTTAGAGACTTAGAGAATATAAAATGTTACAAGTTTTCACTTAATTCTTGGTTTATTGTTGGATTCAGTGTAAAACCAATGGACCTCTTTTTTGTGAAGAAAGTTTCTCAGTTTCTACAAAACTTTTCAATATTCTGAACTGTTTTTGGACTTTGTCTTTTGTAAAACTACGTCCACTTTGAGTGAACCATTTTGGAGATTTACTCAGTATTTCTTTAACGGTCGTAGCAGCCTGTCTTTATCTCCCACAGACACTTGGGGCTATTTCCAGACCAGAGCAGTGCATTGTGGGTAATCACAGTCCTTATCGCAGCAGGGAATGTTAATGGCACCGTGTGAAGAGTCTGGAAACAGATCTGATCATTTAAGAGAGAAATACACTGAGCCGACATCTAACGACAGAAATATGAGCCACAGTCGAGTCAGTCTCTGAACGAGTCTTGGTTTTGTGGCTGAAAATGAAATGAAACTAAATAAAAACTGAGAACCAAAACTCTGACCAAATGTACTGACACTTTTGAATAAAAACAAAAATGAACAAACTATTACGTCAGAAAATATTGAAGATGCATGACCCTTTATATTTGAGTGACTAAATCTATTGTAGATATAGACTAAACATAAGAATTTAGTCGACTAAAACTAATAAGGATTTGACTAAATTATGACTAAATTAAAATTTGTTGTCAAAACTAACCCTGATGTAGTTAAACAGGCCTCTGTATTTTATGGCCTTCAGAAGGTGCTCAGAGAGGTAAATAATAAGTTTAATAGAGCTCTAATCCATTTAAAGTATGCAGAGCTGTGGCTGAGCTTCAGACTCTATCTTTGTGCTTATCCTTATCTCCAGTGTTTCTATTCCAGCCGTCTTCCATCTTTGGTCGAGCTCTTCTCTCCACTGTCCCACCTCCAGCTTTTATAAACCCCGCTCCGACTCCTCTGAGCGTCCTCTGAGCTCAAGATGCCCGCCAAGAAGGTCGAACCCAAGAAGCCCGAGCCCAAAAAGCCTGAGCCGAAGAAAGAGGAGAAAGAGGAGGCTCCTCCTCCGAAACCGGCCGAGCCCGAGCCCAAAGCCCCGGAGGTGGACCTGAAGAGCATCGTGGTGGAGTTCAGCGCCGAGCAGATCGAAGAGTTCCGCGACGCTTTTACGCTTTTCGACGAAACCCCGGCGGGCGAGATGAAGATCACGTTCGCTCAGTGCGGGGACGTGATGCGCGCCCTGGGACACAACCCGACCAACGACGACGTCCTGAAGCTGCTGGGACGGCCCAAAGCGGAGGAAATGCACTCCTCGCTGCTGGACTTCGACACGTTTCTGCCGATGCTGCAGCACGTGGCGCGCTCCAAGGAACAGGGCAACTTCGAGGACTTCGTGGAGGGTCTGCGGGTGTTCGATAAAGAGGGCAACGGGACGGTGATGGGGGCCGAGCTGCGCCACGTCCTGAGCACGCTCGGAGAGAAGATGACCGAGTGCGAGGTGGACCGGCTCATGGCGGGACAAGAGGACGCCAACGGACTCATTAACTACACCGAGTTTGTCAAACACATTCTGGCCGGATGAGTCTGCTCCAGGTCACCACAGATTTACTCGTGTGTTCAGACAATAAAACACATCTTTCTATTTGTGCTGTTTTTATTTTTACTTAACATTTCATTTCTTATTTAAAGAGAGGCCAAGAATCACACGGTACACTGTCAAAATTAATAAGAGATATAAAGAAATAAATAAACAACTACAGACGATTAACTACATACATCAGTCAAGTGAAATTTAAGTTCAGAAAAATAATTAAACAATAAATAATGATAAAAATGCCAAGCTAGAATGGAAAGCTGTGAGTTTTTCATTTCTGATTTGAATTCACCCAGAAAGATAAAGGCAAGTACATTAAAGTACATCATGTTTGTGCAAAATAATCAAACCTACACTGCTTCATTTTCGCGCTGAGGGTAATCCTCACTGCTGCTGCTTTACTGTTGTTTTGTGTTACCTTTAGGATAAAAAAAAAAAAAGACAGAAACAGTTAAAATCATAAATTGTCTGAAAAATGAAAGACATGGAGCCCTACTCCTCAGTCTCTAAACACTGTCTGTAGTTTGTTGATGTTTCTAACGCCTTCCTCCTGAACTACCCTGATCCCTGTGGTGCGTCGGAGCAGGGCAGTTTCCCGGCTCGCTGCAGGAACAGCAGGGGTAACACCAGAGTGCTGGGCAGACTGAACCAAAACACCGAAAACCACAACCCACACCTCGTGCTGTCATCAAACTGTAACAAAACGATGCCAACGCTCCCGAGCAGGTCGCCTACGAACTTCAGCAGCAGAAACCCCAGGACGGTCGTGATGGTGTAGAAAGCCCTCAGTTTGGACTGATTCGTCTTCGCTCCGTCTCCGGGACTCGGACGAATCAAAGCGCACAAAACAGAAAAGTTAAAGAATAAAATGACGGCTGCGATCAAACACACAAATAGAGTCGTGGCAAAGTTTTGTGATGACACCTCCATGTCAGACATCATAATCGCAGACAGAATGCTCGTGATCCACACAGAAACACAGATAATATTTCGTAAAGAAGTTTTAGTTTTGAGGCGAAGGTAAGCGACGGGGTGAACCACTGCTAAATAACGCTCCAAACACGTCAAGATCTGAAATGCTATAAACGCATTGGTGGTGATGCAGAGGATTAAGATGCCGAGGATTAAGAGCAGCGTGTTGTGGAAGTAGATCCCGCTGCAGTTCAAGACGGAGCCCGAGACGCCCACGAGTTGGATGGCGGCCATGTTGTAGGTGAAGACGTCGGTGTGGCTCATCCTGACGCTCTGTCTCCACTGAAGCAGCCCCAGGTACAGGACGTAACCACACAACAGGAGGTTTAGAGGCACGTTTATGAAGGAAAACACTAAGAAGCTGTAGGAGCCTCCGGGGGTTTTCATGCAGAGCAGGAGCTGAGTGAGAATAGTCTGAGTGTCGTTAGTGGAGGCTGAAGCCTTCAGAGACATGACTGTGTCAAGAAAAACACAGAAAAACACGTCAGATACGACAATACACTGCATTTAAAAAATAAATATACAGACATGTACACTGCATAATTAATATCTTTGTACTATTTTAATTAAGACACAATAAATATATAAAATACTACTGTTCAATCTTACATCCACAAAATGCTCTTTTAAAAATTCCCATAGAAATATTAAGTGTCAACATATTTTTTTCCCATTTTTTTAATGAATGCCATTATTAACTTCAGTCCTCATCAAACATAACAAATATTTATGAATGTTCTGAATTTTTAACTCCTTAAATGCCAGTCAAAACGATAAAAGTCTTTTATGTTTTTTTATTCTTTTGTTTGTTTGTTTGTTTGTTTTTTAAGAGAAAAACACTACAAAAAAGAAAAACAAATAAGATTAATCCATCCCAAAACACACAACAACCTGGATAAAGGTTATGCCATTTGCATCAACACAAGTTACTTATGCAAAAATAAATTCAATAAAACACACTAAACTGACACTGACCTGAGGAGTGTGTCCCGGTGACGCTCTGCTGCTGTGGAGTCTGAACCTGCGATTAGACCTGTTTTCTGTAGAAATGAGTTATTAATGAGTCTTTTGCATGTTCCACGAGAAAACCATAATAACAGAGCCCTCGGTCTGACAGGATTCAAACGAGACCTGGCTTCTATGCAAATCCAAAAAACCTCAGAGACAAACTGATGTCTTGTCTGGATGTTGTGAGGTTGTCTTTGCCAAGGTTCCTCTCGTTGAGTCACACATTTAATGAGTTCTGAGAAAACCACAGACTCAGACTTCACTTGGACTTGAACCAGACTCAGACTTCACTTGGACTTGAACCAGACTCAGACTTCACTTGGACTTGAACCAAAGACTCAGACTTCACTTGGACTTGAACCAGACTCAGACTTCACTTGGACTTGAACCAAAGACTCAGACTTCACTTGGACTTGAACCAGACTCAGACTTCACTTGGACTTGAACCAGACTCAGACTTCACTTGGACTTGAACCAGACTCAGACTTCACTTGGACTTGAGTCTCTGAAAAGACTTACTGCTTTACTCTCATGACGCTGCCTTCAAATGCTCTCTGTAAAACTCAGCGCTACAGGGCTTTACAACCAAAGAACAAAAAGCCACACATTGAACATCACTTAAAGGCAGAGAAAAAATCATTATGACAAGACTTTTGTGACTAAATATTCTATAGAAATACAAGCACTTCTCAGTTGTATTTACTTTCTTTGTTCTTTGTTAAATAAATACATATTTAAAAGCTTACATTGTTTAACTTTAACATAATATTACACTAAAAAGGACTTGAAACCTTGAAGAATAGGACTTTAAACTTGACAAAGACTTCAAACAAAACAGTGACTTGGTCCGACCTCTGACGCAATCTCATCTCTGCCTTTTGTCGATGGCTCATTTAGCGTCACTAACCAGGATTTTTAATTCATTATGTGAGAATGATCAGGTTGGAAGAGTTTCTGTTGAAGTTTGAGGCGTTAAATATCTTCAGAAGGACCAGAAACTAATACTAAAAGAGTTTAAAAGAGTTTAATCGTAATAATAGAACCAGCTCTTTATCGGGTGCTTGAGTACGTTATTTGCAGAGTGTTATTTTTCCCTCTCGTTTCAGAAACAGCAGCGGTAAAACCAAACTGCTGGGGATGTTAAACCAGAGGATGGATGCGAACACCACACACTCATCAGCCTCACTGAGCAGAGGGCTGTTCTGCAGAGACAGGCAGGTCAGGACCCCCAGCAGCCAGAACAGCAGCACCACCGTTATCGCCGTTAACGTGTTGAAGGCGTTACGTTTTAATTGGTCCGTTTTCTCTCTGTCTCTGTCTTTATCGCTCGGTCCCGGACGAATCAGAACAAACAGAACGGAAACGCTGCAGAAAGAAACCACGAACACGGCAGGGACGAGGAGACAGATGAAGACCGGGACGGGAAAAACAGGATAGTGATGCTGCACCAAACCGACGTATCCCAAACCGAGGAGCCACGCACAAGCTACAGCCACGTTTCTGATCCTGACGCCGTCGGTCGTCCTCAGCTTCAGGTACGTGACGGGGCGCGCCACGGCCAGGTACCGGTCCACGCAGGTGAAGCAGTGGACGCTCAGCTCCACCGGGAACGTCATCGAAGCCAAATAAAACCCACCGACCAACGCCGGCCGGACGTCAGCCGAGTGACCGCACAAGTACACCACGTTTCCCGCGACGGTGATGAGCAGCACCGCGACCATGTGGAGCGTGAAGAAGTCCGAGTGAGACAAGTTTGAGGAGCGCCGCCGTCGATGAAGACTCAGAACCAGCACCAACACCGACGGAGGGAGGATCAGCAGGACTCGGAGGAAGTTAGACACAAGAGCGATTTTATTTGAGGCTGAAGACTGGAGACAGTCCCGGACCAAAGACGAGTTGTTCCACATCCTTCAGAACCAGCTCTGTCACAAACAGAATCAAGATCTATTTTAATTATTTTACAAAAAGCAAAGTAAAATAACAGAAGACAATCAAATCAATATTTATTCATGATATTTTATTTTTATTATTATAATATTACTCTTTGTTCTGGAATCACTTAAAAAATGTTTCTTGTCTCTTCATTCACTTTTCCATTTTGTAAATTGACAAAACACATTTAAAATATATTTGTTGAGAACGTTCTTACTTTACTGTAAGTTAACACAGTGCTGTATAAGGAATAAAAGAATAACTTTAATCCTAATTACACACTTAATTAAATCTAAGTATTTGGATCACACTGAATGAGATTTAATATAATTTGAACACTTTTAAAGCCACTCACCTCAGTTTCACGTCCGGTGCTTCTCTGAACTGGGACAGATTCTGGAATAAAGTGACTCTGAGTGTGATTTATTTCCATCTCAGGTAAATGTTTTTAATTTGTTGTTAAAGCTGGGGCTTTAGTCGTGAGCTTTTAGACGAATGAAAATGTGCGGTGAACATTTTCATGTATTTGTTTGTGACAGAATTTAAATGAAATGCAAATGAGGAAACTGACAACTTGAACTGATTTGGTTATTTCTTCTTTTTTGTCTTGTTTTTATTTCTTTTATTAATTTGTGTCCAGTTTACGTTTCCTCTCTGTCACAGCTCACTTCAGGTAAAAAGGAGCGCTCCCATTGGTCGACACTGATGTCAACAACGAAGGAACAAGGAAATAAACCAAGGAAATGGGTTATTCTGTTGAAAATAGGTTTTATTTTACAGAGAAACAGCTCCAAAAAGATGAAATAAACTCCAAAGATAAAAGTTTCAGGTCAACTCTAAACTCCAATTTAATAGTTTTAGTGTTTTGTGGTGAAAAATTGGTCCAGTGTTACCTTTTTCTGAATAAAAGAAGCAGTAAAAGGTGACTACGCGGCTGTTAGGGCTGAGACGGGACAAAAACTACATCAGGGAGTGGACTTTTAAATGTCTTTGTGTTTTTTTGTAGTTTTGTTTTTCTTTTTAGTTTTTTGTTGGTTCTGAAGTGGACTTAACTTAATACTTTTCTGTAAAATGTATTACAATTTACCTGCTATACAAAAGTATAAAGTTAAATGATTCAAAATAAAGTTAGTTACCTGCTGTTAAATTGAAGATTCAGTGTGTTTATTAAAAGTTGACAAGTTTAGTCAGGATTAATTACAGCCAGATTTGTGACTAATTAGTCTGTTTTTATTATTATTATTGATTCATATTCCAAGAAAAAGTACAATACACAATAATTACACTGAGTATAATAAAAGGCGGCACATTCCAAGTTTGTTGGTTTAAAAAAGAAAAAAGGTTGATTATAATCTGAATTTTCTTTGAATAGACCGTACCTCATAATGACAAACATTATATAATGAAACTAATAACCAACACTTCAGACACAAAATGATGCAGAACCAAATAAAAGATTATATAAAGCCCAAAGGTTTTATGAAGAGTTACGTCGTCCAGTTTATTTAACGTCATCCACCTGCAGTGATGAAGATGAAGATGAAGGCTCTGTCACAAACTCATCTGTCATCGTTTTTATTTGCATCTTGAGTCGTATTTTAATTTATTCTGTGCTTTTCAACAGAAGCGTTTCATTTCTTTGACCGAATTCAAAACATCCGAGTCGTATATATTTTCATATCCTCAAGCTTTTCATTTTTCCATTTTCTGTGACCAAATTCAAATGAGCTGTAAATAAAGTCGACTCCTCATTTAAATCAGTGTCACCACACTTGGAGTTTTATTATTTTTGGGAAAACTATTTTAAATATTCGAGATCCTAATTCTTATGTACAGTCAACTTATTTTAATGTAGTTAATTGAATGTATTTTATTTTCAAATTTCAATTAATTTTTTTTTTTAAGTTTTAATCATAATTGAACAAACTTTCACTTGAGTTATTCCAAATACAAATATAACTTTATTTAAAATGGGTTCGATTAAAGTCCAAGTGAAGTCTGAGTCTGGTTCAAGTCCAAGTGAAGTCTGAGTCTGGTTCAAGTCCAAGTGAAGTCTGAGTCTGGTTCAAGTCCAAGTGAAGACTGAGTCTGGTTCAAGTCCAAGTGAAGTCTGAGTCTGGTTCAAGTCCAAGTGAAGTCTGAGTCTGGTTCAAGTCCAAGTGAAGTCTGAGTCTGGTTCAAGTCCAAGTGAAGTCTGAGTCTGGTTCAAGTCCAAGTGAAGTCTGAGTCTTTGGTTCAAGTCCAAGTGAAGTCTGAGTCTGGTTCAAGTCCAAGTGAAGTCTGAGTCTGGTTCAAGTCCAAGTGAAGTCTGAGTCTGGTTCAAGTCCAAGTGAAGTCTGAGTCTTTGGTTCAAGTCCAAGTGAAGTCTGAGTCTGGTTCAAGTCCAAGTGAAGTCTGAGTCTGGTTCAAGTCCAAGTGAAGTCTGAGTCTGGTTCAAGTCCAAGTCCAGATACAAGTCTTTTTACATTTTGTCAGAAGTCAATAAGTGTCTCTTTTGGGAAATCCAACGTTGTCCAGAAAAGTAAAAGAACTGGGAATGTGGGCCATGCCTTTTTTTTTTAATTTTACATGAAGCTTAAATCTAAATCCTGCTACACTGAAGTTTTCCTGCTCTCTTTAGAAACAGCAGCGGTAAAACCAAACTACTGGGAATGTTACACCAGAGCCCAACCACAAAGATCGCACAATTATCAATGTCCAACATGTTTGGGTTCAAATAAATTGACAGACAAATAAAAAACCCCACGAACCAAATACTCAACATCACCAGGATCAATGTAATGGTGTTGAAGGCCTTGCGTTTTGATTGGTCGACTCTGTCCCTGTCGTTTACTCCTGGTCCTGGACGAATCAGAATGCAGAGAACAGAAACGCTGCAGAAAGAAACGAGGATTAACGCGAAAATCAAGACGCAACCGAATGGGATCGTCGGAAACTCTGGTAAAAATAGTAGCTGGAACCCGATAAAACTGAGGCAAACAAACCAAATCACAGCAATGCTATTGTCTCGGATCCTTACACCGTTCGTTTGCCTCATCTTCAGGTACGTGACGGGGTGAACCACAGCCAGGTATCGGTCCACGCAGGTGAGGCACTGAATCAGGA
>CM072165.1:1473977-1511369 GCA_036850595.1 Rhyacichthys aspro
TCAGATTATAATCAACTTTTTTCTTTTTAAACCAACAAACTTGGAATGTGCCGCCTTTTATTATACTCAGTGTAATTATTGTGTATTGTACTTTTTCTTGGAATATGAATCAATAATAATAATAAAAACAGACTAATTAGTCACAAATCTCTGTAATTAATCCTGACTAAACTTGTCAACTTTTAATAAACACACTGAATCTTCAATTTAACAGCAGGTAACTAACTTTATTTTGAATCATTTAACTTTATACTTTTGTATAGCAGGTAAATTGTAATACATTTTACAGAAAAGTATTAAGTTAAGTCCACTTCAGAACCAACAAAAAACTAAAAAGAAAAACAAAACTACAAAAAAACACAAAGACATTTAAAAGTCCACTCCCTGATGTAGTTTTTGTCCCGTCTCAGCCCTAACAGCCGCGTAGTCACCTTTACTGCTTCTTTATTCAGAAAAAGGTAACACTGACCAATTTTTCACCACAAAACACTAAAACTATTAAATTGAGTTTAGAGTTGACTTGAAACTTTTATCTTTGGAGTTTATTTCATCTTTGGAGCTGTTTCTCTGTAAAATAAAACCTATTTTCAACAGAATAACCCAGATTTCCTTGGTTTATTTTCCTTGTTCCTTCGTTGTTGACATCAGTGTCACCAATGGGAGCGCTCCTTTTACCTGAAGTGAGCTGTGACAGAGAGGAAACGTAAACTGGACACAAATTAATAAAAGAAATAAAAACAAGACAAAAAAGAAGAAATAACCAAATCAGTTCAAGTTGTCAGTTTCCTCATTTGCATTTCATTTAAATTCTGTCACAAACAAATACATGAAAATGTTCACCGCACATTTTCATTCGTCTAAAAGCTCACGACTAAAGCCCCAGCTTTAACAACAAATTAAAAACATTTACCTGAGATGGAAATAAATCACACTCAGAGTCACTTTATTCCAGAATCTGTCCCAGTTCAGAGAAGCACCGGACGTGAAACTGAGGTGAGTGGCTTTAAAAGTGTTCAAATTATATTAAATCTCATTCAGTGTGATCCAAATACTTAGATTTAATTAAGTGTGTAATTAGGATTAAAGTTATTCTTTTATTCCTTATACAGCACTGTGTTAACTTACAGTAAAGTAAGAACGTTCTCAACAAATATATTTTAAATGTGTTTTGTCAATTTACAAAATGGAAAAGTGAATGAAGAGACAAGAAACATTTTTTAAGTGATTCCAGAACAAAGAGTAATATTATAATAAAAATAAAATATCATGAATAAATATTGATTTGATTGTCTTCTGTTATTTTACTTTGCTTTTTGTAAAATAATTAAAATAGATCTTGATTCTGTTTGTGACAGAGCTGGTTCTGAAGGATGTGGAACAACTCGTCTTTGGTCCGGGACTGTCTCCAGTCTTCAGCCTCAAATAAAATCGCTCTTGTGTCTAACTTCCTCCGAGTCCTGCTGATCCTCCCTCCGTCGGTGTTGGTGCTGGTTCTGAGTCTTCTGAGTCGACGGCGGCGCTCCTCAAACTTGTCTCACTCGGACTTCTTCACGCTCCACATGGTCGCGGTGCTGCTCATCACCGTCGCGGGAAACGTGGTGTACTTGTGCGGTCACTCGGCTGACGTCCGGCCGGCGTTGGTCGGTGGGTTTTATTTGGCTCGATGACGTCCCGGTGGAGCTGAGCGTCCACTGCTTCACCTGCGTGGACCGGTACCTGGCCGTGGCGCGCCCCGTCACGTACCTGAAGCTGAGGACGACCGACGGCGTCAGGATCAGAAACGTGGCTGTAGTTTGTGCGTGGCTCCTCGGTTTGGGATACGTCGGTTTGGTGCAGCATCACTATCCTGTTTTTCCCGTCCCGGTCTTCATCTGTCTCCTCGTCCCTGCCGTGTTCGTGGTTTCTTTCTGCAGCGTTTCCGTTCTGTTTGTTCTGATTCGTCCGGGACCGAGCGATAAAGACAGAGACAGAGAGAAAACGGACCAATTAAAACGTAACGCCTTCAACACGTTAACGGCGATAACGGTGGTGCTGCTGTTCTGGCTGCTGGGGGTCCTGACCTGCCTGTCTCTGCAGAACAGCCCTCTGCTCAGTGAGGCTGATGAGTGTGTGGTGTTCGCGTCCATCCTCTGGTTTAACATCCCCAGCAGTTTGGTTTTACCGCTGCTGTTTCTGAAACGAGAGGGAAAAATAACACTCTGCAAATAACGTACTCAAGCACCCGATAAAGAGCTGGTTCTATTATTACGATTAAACTCTTTTAAACTCTTTTAGTATTAGTTTCTGGTCCTTCTGAAGATATTTAACGCCTCAAACTTCAACAGAAACTCTTCCAACCTGATCATTCTCACATAATGAATTAAAAATCCTGGTTAGTGACGCTAAATGAGCCATCGACAAAAGGCAGAGATGAGATTGCGTCAGAGGTCGGACCAAGTCACTGTTTTGTTTGAAGTCTTTGTCAAGTTTAAAGTCCTATTCTTCAAGGTTTCAAGTCCTTTTTAGTGTAATATTATGTTAAAGTTAAACAATGTAAGCTTTTAAATATGTATTTATTTAACAAAGAACAAAGAAAGTAAATACAACTGAGAAGTGCTTGTATTTCTATAGAATATTTAGTCACAAAAGTCTTGTCATAATGATTTTTTCTCTGCCTTTAAGTGATGTTCAATGTGTGGCTTTTTGTTCTTTGGTTGTAAAGCCCTGTAGCGCTGAGTTTTACAGAGAGCATTTGAAGGCAGCGTCATGAGAGTAAAGCAGTAAGTCTTTTCAGAGACTCAAGTCCAAGTGAAGTCTGAGTCTGGTTCAAGTCCAAGTGAAGTCTGAGTCTGGTTCAAGTCCAAGTGAAGTCTGAGTCTGGTTCAAGTCCAAGTGAAGTCTGAGTCTTTGGTTCAAGTCCAAGTGAAGTCTGAGTCTGGTTCAAGTCCAAGTGAAGTCTGAGTCTTTGGTTCAAGTCCAAGTGAAGTCTGAGTCTGGTTCAAGTCCAAGTGAAGTCTGAGTCTGGTTCAAGTCCGTGAAGTCTGAGTCTGTGGTTTTCTCAGAACTCATTAAATGTGTGACTCAACGAGAGGAACCTTGGCAAAGACAACCTCACAACATCCAGACAAGACATCAGTTTGTCTCTGAGGTTTTTTGGATTTGCATAGAAGCCAGGTCTCGTTTGAATCCTGTCAGACCGAGGGCTCTGTTATTATGGTTTTCTCGTGGAACATGCAAAAGACTCATTAATAACTCATTTCTACAGAAAACAGGTCTAATCGCAGGTTCAGACTCCACAGCAGCAGAGCGTCACCGGGACACACTCCTCAGGTCAGTGTCAGTTTAGTGTGTTTTATTGAATTTATTTTTGCATAAGTAACTTGTGTTGATGCAAATGGCATAACCTTTATCCAGGTTGTTGTGTGTTTTGGGATGGATTAATCTTATTTGTTTTTCTTTTTTGTAGTGTTTTTCTCTTAAAAAACAAACAAACAAACAAACAAAAGAATAAAAAAACATAAAAGACTTTTATCGTTTTGACTGGCATTGAAGGGGTTAAAAATTCATAAAATTCATCAATATTTGTTATGTTTGATGAGGACTGAAGTTAATAATGGCATTCATTAAAAAAATGAAAAAATATGCTGACACTTAATATTTCTATGGGAATTTTTAAAAGAGCATTTTGTGGATGTAAGATTGAACAGTAGTATTTTATATATTTATTGTGTCTTAATTAAAATAGTACAAAGATATTAATTATGCAGTGTACATGTCTGTATATTTATTTTTTAAATGCAGTGTATTGTCGTATCTGACGTGTTTTTCTGTGTTTTTCTTGACACAGTCATGTCTCTGAAGGCTTCAGCCTCCACTAACGACACTCAGACTATTCTCACTCAGCTCCTGCTCTGCATGAAAACCCCCGGAGGCTCCTACAGCTTCTTAGTGTTTTCCTTCATAAACGTGCCTCTAAACCTCCTGTTGTGTGGTTACGTCCTGTACCTGGGGCTGCTTCAGTGGAGACAGAGCGTCAGGATGAGCCACACCGACGTCTTCACCTACAACATGGCCGCCATCCAACTCGTGGGCGTCTCGGGCTCCGTCTTGAACTGCAGCGGGATCTACTTCCACAACACGCTGCTCTTAATCCTCGGCATCTTAATCCTCTGCATCACCACCAATGCGTTTATAGCATTTCAGATCTTGACGTGTTTGGAGCGTTATTTAGCAGTGGTTCACCCCGTCGCTTACCTTCGCCTCAAAACTAAAACTTCTTTACGAAATATTATCTGTGTTTCTGTGTGGATCACGAGCATTCTGTCTGCGATTATGATGTCTGACATGGAGGTGTCATCACAAAACTTTGCCACGACTCTATTTGTGTGTTTGATCGCAGCCGTCATTTTATTCTTTAACTTTTCTGTTTTGTGCGCTTTGATTCGTCCGAGTCCCGGAGACGGAGCGAAGACGAATCAGTCCAAACTGAGGGCTTTCTACACCATCACGACCGTCCTGGGGTTTCTGCTGCTGAAGTTCGTAGGCGACCTGCTCGGGAGCGTTGGCATCGTTTTGTTACAGTTTGATGACAGCACGAGGTGTGGGTTGTGGTTTTCGGTGTTTTGGTTCAGTCTGCCCAGCACTCTGGTGTTACCCCTGCTGTTCCTGCAGCGAGCCGGGAAACTGCCCTGCTCCGACGCACCACAGGGATCAGGGTAGTTCAGGAGGAAGGCGTTAGAAACATCAACAAACTACAGACAGTGTTTAGAGACTGAGGAGTAGGGCTCCATGTCTTTCATTTTTCAGACAATTTATGATTTTAACTGTTTCTGTCTTTTTTTTTTTTATCCTAAAGGTAACACAAAACAACAGTAAAGCAGCAGCAGTGAGGATTACCCTCAGCGAAAATGAAGCAGTGTAGGTTTGATTATTTTGCACAAACATGATGTACTTTAATGTACTTGCCTTTATCTTTCTGGGTGAATTCAAATCAGAAATGAAAAACTCACAGCTTTCCATTCTAGCTTGGCATTTTTATCATTATTTATTGTTTAATTATTTTTCTGAACTTAAATTTCACTTGACTGATGTATGTAGTTAATCGTCTGTAGTTGTTTATTTATTTCTTTATATCTCTTATTAATTTTGACAGTGTACCGTGTGATTCTTGGCCTCTCTTTAAATAAGAAATGAAATGTTAAGTAAAAATAAAAACAGCACAAATAGAAAGATGTGTTTTATTGTCTGAACACACGAGTAAATCTGTGGTGACCTGGAGCAGACTCATCCGGCCAGAATGTGTTTGACAAACTCGGTGTAGTTAATGAGTCCGTTGGCGTCCTCTTGTCCCGCCATGAGCCGGTCCACCTCGCACTCGGTCATCTTCTCTCCGAGCGTGCTCAGGACGTGGCGCAGCTCGGCCCCCATCACCGTCCCGTTGCCCTCTTTATCGAACACCCGCAGACCCTCCACGAAGTCCTCGAAGTTGCCCTGTTCCTTGGAGCGCGCCACGTGCTGCAGCATCGGCAGAAACGTGTCGAAGTCCAGCAGCGAGATGCATTTCCTCCGCTTTGGGCCGTCCCAGCAGCTTCAGGACGCTGCCGTTGGTCGGGTTGTGTCCCAGGCGCGCATCACGTCCCCGCACTGAGCGAACGTGATCTTCATCTCGCCCGCCGGTTTCGTCAAAGCGTAAAGCGTCGCGGAACTCTTCGATCTGCTCGGCGCTGAACTCCACCACGATGCTCTTCAGGTCCACCTCCGGGGCTTTGGGCTCGGGCTCGGCCGGTTTCGGAGGAGGAGCCTCCTCTTTCTCCTCTTTCTTCGGCTCAGGCTTTTTGGGCTCGGGCTTCTTGGGTTCGACCTTCTTGGCGGGCATCTTGAGCTCAGAGGACGCTCAGAGGAGTCGGAGCGGGGTTTATAAAAGCTGGAGGTGGGACAGTGGAGAGAAGAGCTCGACCAAAGATGGAAGACGGCTGGAATAGAAACACTGGAGATAA
This sequence comes from Rhyacichthys aspro, assembly GCA_036850595.1. Lineage (NCBI taxonomy): Eukaryota > Metazoa > Chordata > Actinopteri > Gobiiformes > Rhyacichthyidae > Rhyacichthys > Rhyacichthys aspro. The sequence goes on from CM072165.1 coordinate 1,479,953, forward strand.
GGATAAGCACAAAGATAGAGTCTAAAGCTCAGCCACAGCTCTGCATACTTTAAATGGATTAGAGCTCTATTAAACTTATTATTTACCTTTCTGAGCACCTTCTGAAGGCCATAAAATACAGAGGCCTGTTTAACTACATCAGGGTTAGTTTTGACAACAAATTTTAATTTAGTCATAATTTAGTCAAATCCTTATTAGTTTTAGTCGACTAAATTCTTATGTTTAGTCTATATCTACAATAGATTTAGTCACTCAAATATAAAGGGTCATGCATCTTCAATATTTTCTGACGTAATAGTTTGTTCATTTTTGTTTTTATTCAAAAGTGTCAGTACATTTGGTCAGAGTTTTGGTTCTCAGTTTTTATTTAGTTTCATTTCATTTTCAGCCACAAAACCAAGACTCGTTCACACAGAGACTGACTCGACTGTGGCTCATATTTCTGTCGTTAGATGTCGGCTCAGTGTATTTCTCTCTTAAATGATCAGATCTGTTTCCAGACTCTTCACACGGTGCCATTAACATTCCCTGCTGCGATAAGGACTGTGATTACCCACAATGCACTGCTCTGGTCTGGAAATAGCCCCAAGTGTCTGTGGGAGATAAAGACAGGCTGCTACGACCGTTAAAGAAATACTGAGTAAATCTCCAAAATGGTTCACTCAAAGTGGACGTAGTTTTACAAAAGACAAAGTCCAAAAACAGTTCAGAATATTGAAAAGTTTTGTAGAAACTGAGAAACTTTCTTCACAAAAAAGAGGTCCATTGGTTTTACACTGAATCCAACAATAAACCAAGAATTAAGTGAAAACTTGTAACATTTTATATTCTCTAAGTCTCTAACTCCAAACACTGGATTTGATTTATTTAATTGATCGTAAATGGCCTGGATTTAAGAAATTATCAGCAGGAAAAACAAACATTTTCTTCCGAGCAGCAGCTTCTAAAATAAACACTGCAGTCTCTTAAACGAGGTCAGTAAACGTCAGGATTATTCACGGCTGAGTCAGAAGTGGTGTGTGGTCACTGCAGCGACGTCGTCTTCGTCCTTCTGCTCGGACACAGGCTCATTCTCTAAAGTCAGGACACAACAGAGACAACAGAGAGACACATGAAGTGAAGGAAATAGTTACGTGTCTCATTTCTGACCCTTGTCTTTTGAGAGTTCAGTCAGTGTCGTTAAACACAGTGAAAACAGTGAGTGTCGTGTCCCTCTGGAGCTCTCTATGGTCCTCTGTGCTGTGTCCTGACTTATTAAGGACAGTAACTATTGGATGTACTTAAAGTCGCCAAATCACGTCATTGTCTAATTTGCATAATTGTGCATGTAATTAATGGACGCTGAAGGAATAACACTGTTGTTTTTTGTTTTCTTTACATTTTTTAACCTTAAAGAGCTGCTTGTTTTGGGTGTTATAAGGCTTTTTTTGAGTATAATATAGAGTTGCCATGGTTTTTGTTGTTTTTACATCACTATGCTCTATCAATTCAGTCTGCCCATTCATCGTCTCCAGTAAACGTCTCCATCCAGCTTTTAGATTCAGGATTTGATTTCTCTCTGTTTTTATGAGTGAATAGTTTCAACTCAAACATGATGATTCATGTTTAACTCATGTCACAGAGAGGCACTAACACAGTGTGTCTGAGTCTCTAATGTTAACTGGAGCTGAACATGTCCTGCTCTGATGCAGCTGAGAGGGACTGAGGACGGGGACGTCTGTGAGTCTCTGGGACGGGCCCCGACAGGACCCAAAAGTAACGAGTCTCCTAAAGTCTCCTAAAGTCTCCAATGACACCAGGAAAAGTCACTAGATTGGTCCCTAGTGGAGGACTTTACCTTCAGGTCTCTGTCGATACAAGGACACCATGAGGACAGTGGAGACGCAGTACGGACTGAAGACCAGCAGGTGGCAGAGCAGCCGAAAACCCAGGTGAAGGTGCCTGAGCCGTGGTCCCGGGGCAGGGGTCGGGGCAGGGGCAGGGGTCGAGGCGTCCGAGGGGGTCAGGTCACTCACAGTCACTGTTGAACCTGATGATGTTACATTATATTATTTATTTATCAATATTATTTATATTATATTTATTTATTAAATACATCAGCAGCTCAGTCACAGCATTTAGATACAGGCTCCAAAGACCTGTTCAGATCCAACTAAAACCTGTTCAGATCCAACTAAAACCTGCTCAAATCCAACTAAAACCTGTTCAAATCCAACTAAAACATGTTCAAATCCATCTAAGACCTTTAGTTGTTGAATAAGAATAAAATCAGAAGAGAATGTTGGCGACCCTCGCTGTGAAGGTGTGGAGACCCCTGCTTTAATCCTGAACTCACTGTGGTCTGACTGAGGAGGGGTCCCGCTCTGATCCGAGACCCTCAGGCGACTCTCGGGCGACTCCTGATCGCTGATGTTACACTTGTACAGGCCTTCGTCAGATTTGGAGACGCGCCGGATCGTGAACAGACGAGTGGGTTCGGGGTCCAAGAGGAGCCCGTCTTTGTAGAAGTGAGCGCTGAGGTCGGAGGAAGCCTTCGTCAAACAGCTCAGGGTGACCTCTGACCCCACTGACACCGGGAAGTAAGGGGTCGCGACCACAATCTGTCCAACTACAGACAATGCTTTGTTAGAACGACAGACTTTGAGAACTCTGAATATCAAAAGGCAAATTACTAAGAGAGAAATTACTGTTTTAAAAAAGGCCAAGGCTTTATTTAATTATTTATTATAGGATTAAGATATCGTTGAACATTAAGACGGCTACTTCTTTATATAAACTCACATTGTAGTCTGATATGACCAGTTGTCTATTAGTATGAATATCTGGGGGTTTTTTTGCTTTTTTTTTGTTTTTTTTTTGTTTTGTGTTTTAGAGATTTCCCTTTTTTCTGTCTAAAACTGCAAATAAAAAAATTCTAAATAATAAAAAATTAAAAAAGGTAAAATGGTACCACAGTCTGACCCATCTCTACAGCAGAAGACCCCGAAGACGAGCCCCTCTCACCGGACACTGTGACGCCCACGACGCTGCTGGTTCTCCCGTCCTCGGACTCACACCAGTAAACCCCCGAGTCCCAGGTCACGGCCAGGCCCACTCTGCAGGAGTTACCCCCCACTTTACCCCAGCCGGCCCCGCACCGAGTCCGGCTCTGTTTGGACGTGTTTCTGATCACGGTCCATTCGTCCGAAGAGTCCAGCGTCTCACATTTGAGAAGGAAGAAGGATCCTTCGAACAGATTCTCCCGAGGCAACACCGACAGAGACACTGCACAGAGACAGACTGGACTCACTCTCCTCCAAAAGCAGCTTTTAGGTGAAGATTTATTTATTGAAAGTAGAAATTTAGCCAAAACAAAGCCTTTCAAAAGCTCCTTAAATGTGTCCTTATTGAAAACGTCGTCTGTTTGACTGTGACTGACCTTGGTTTGTGCAGCAGCAGTTCCACAGTGAGGCTAAAACTGAACAGAAACAAACCATAGTCACACTTTACAAAAACACAAAAGCTTCCTGTTAAATAAATATTGTATAAACTCACAGAGAATCATCAGAACAGATGCGTCCATCGCGACTCGTCGGTGAATAAACACAGGACTTTTCTGTTGTGGGTCAAAGCTGCCTCCGTCTTCCTCTTCGACTGTGGTTTCCTAGATGATAAAGTGATATATAGTTTTGAATGAATAGTTCTTTGTAATTTTTGTGATAAATCCTTGTCTTTAGTGTGTTGTTTGTTGTGTCTGGTGGATAAACTTTCTTTTTTAGACAAATAGTTCATTGTTTTGTGAAAAATATCTTTGAAAGAGCCTTTTTTAAATTAAGTGTTGTGCGTGAGAGTGATTTGGAAATGTTTAAGAGTGAAACCTGTTTAAAACCACAGAGATGTGGTGAGACCTGTTGCAAGACTTTATTTGCAGCTAAAGAACGGGGTCAGTGCAAAAACCAACAACGTGAAAAAATATTCTACAGAAAGACAAACAGGTCACAAAACCTCAAAAGGATGTCTGTGTGAAAGAGAGACTTCTGGAGTTTTAAGGTACATATTTATTCAGAACAGGTAAGTGCGGGAAACTATAGCTCCACATTTAGTTTTTGGTCAAATAAATGTCCTCATTTAGAGCGGCCAATTTAAATTCAAACTTAAAGACAGTTTAGGTTTATCTAAAATGTGACAGAATGTACTTGGGTCATTTTTATTTAAACCATGTGGCATTAATCAGACCTTGTTTCCAGCCTTGAGGTCCCTGGATGTGTAGTGACACTCACAGATGAATGGAGTCTCAGAGTAGGTCTCATGCTCTTCTCTTTGGGACGGCCTCCCCTCGCTCTGACGGGGGCAGGTTTGTCTGGAGGGTCTTCATGAGGAGCAGGAGCCCATTGCCTTCGACAGTTACTGCTCTCAGACGGCCTTCGTTTGGAGGATCCCTCGAGTGAACACACACGTCGAGTGGAAGTGAGTAGGACGAGGGCGTAGGGCCCTAAGTGTTAACCCTGCGACTAACTGAGTCCAGTCCAGGCTGTACCTGCCTCAGGCTAAAAGCTGTTGAGATAGGCTCCAGTCACATGACCCCAACTTTGGCCTTGAAAGGTTTTAATTCAGTAACTGTTGTAACTCAGTTAGGTTCATGTTGGCCTTTAACTGGTCTAGAGTGGCTTGATGTAGACTTAAACCAGCAATAAATGCACTGAACCAGATTTGTGTGGGGTTTAAGTGGTTTAACACAGACTTTAACCAGTTCCTGATGGATTTAACAGGATCAGAACAGGATTTTGACTTTGTTTAAAGTGGTTTAAATTTGACCTAAACCACATCTAAACCAGGACCAAACCAGGACCAAACCAGGTCTAAACCAGGACTAAACCAGGACTAAACCAGCAGAACATACAATTAATCCAAAGAGTTTGTGTCATGATTAAACTAGAAGGAAACAAAACGTGTCAAAACCAGATCTGAACCTGGACTAAACCCAGTGTCTGTCAATGATTTGTTTTGAAAAAGACAAGTTAGGCTCCTTTTCATTTGTAGAAAAAAAATTGCAGGAAAAAGCAGAAGAGTAGATGAAAAAGTACACAATGACTTTGTGGTGAAACATACAAAGAATACAGACAGAAACAGTTTTACAAGGAGCTAAAATACATTTGGAATGTATTTATTGTACACTATAAACAGAACATTCAATAAATTAACATTTGTTTTTAATGTAGAGTGTAACCCCTATCACGTGACCTGGAGCACCTCAACCCACCTGTAGAAAAGTGGGAACGTTAAATCTCTCGAGCTGCAGGTAACTTCCGGCTCCTCCTCCTCTCACTGTGGTCTGTGGCGTCTGGTCTCTGGTATTGAGCGGCTTTTACACGGTTTCCAGCCTCAAATTCAACCTTGCAACTCGTGTAACTCAACGGTGAGCTGTATGTTACGTCTTAAGTTAGTGTTTCATTCATTTAGAGTCAGTTTGCTTATGTTTTCGTCACACGCGAGTGGAACCTGGCTCACGGAGCGAACGTTTTAAGTTTCAATATAAAATTTAAAGCTGTTACGTTAAGGTACAAGCTAAAAAGGTAACTTGCTGAACCCTTTTGAATGTTTTTTTCAATTCGGCTGGCATGTTATGCCGCCATTTTGTCTTGTGTTTTGTATATTTTTACCGTTTAGTGAAAAAGCCTATTGTTTTGCTAATAGCCTGTATCCTGCTAAGAACCTGTAATTGTTTTCAGTGTTACACAACTGAGTGATAATATGTATATTTTATTATATGTATTTCAACATGTGCGAATTGTACTTAAAACTGATCTGATTAATGTATTTACCGGTAAATGTGTGGACTGAACACTAATATGGATTTTCTGGCCTCATTCACAGGTCAGGTTTTTTAGTTGGATTCTTTTTCTTCCTGTGAAGATGGAGAGCTGGTAGGACCATTCTTTTTTTGTTTCCAAGTTGGGAATTTTGGACTATTTGAGTTTTTTAATTTTTTCAAAAATTTTTAATAATGGAAAATTAACTCTGAATTCTACTAAACAAAGTCACCCACTTTAAAAAGGACTGCTTCTGAACTCTAGTTAACAAAGTCACCAACCTATTTGTTGTCATTTATTGTTTGTTCCACTTCCCTTTCCCTTAAGCAAATAATATATTTTCTTTATATTTAAACCTTATTTTTGTCTGTCATTCATATCCACAAGCTCCATAAACAACCAGGTTTTCTGCATACAGTCACATTGCGTTAATTGCTGAAACATTAATATAGCCTTATAATACTAATAATAGTACACAGTGTTACAAGAGCCATAAAGTACTTCATCTTAAATAAAAGGTTGAACACAGCAATACTAAAGTTAGCCAAAGCTAATGGTGCTGGCTTTAAACGTCATTGATGGAACTAAACCAGGACCAAAACAGCAGAACATATGATTCAATCTAGGATTTAACCCAGATATTTACTTGTGATTGAATTAAAACCAAACAGGCACAAAACCAGGTTCAAATTTGGACTAAAACCAGTCTTTGTCGACAGTTTGTCTTGAAAAAAAATAAAGGAAAACCATAAGAAAACAGCCTGGCAAATATGAGCTTGAATTCAGAAATAAACATCTGATGGTGTCGTGGCTGCATCTGTGCGTCTTCAAAGATGACGCAGATTTAAAAACCTTCTCACAGACGTGGCACACGAACAGTTCGTGCTTGGAGTGACTTCTTTTGTGGCAACAACATGGACCTGGTTTTAAAGTAAAGAGAACAGGTTTTAAGTATTTTTAGTTAGACTTTAATTGTTCGTCTTTTAAAATCCTACTAAAACCTGTTCAGATCCAAATGGTAGGTGTATTTCTCTGCACTGCTACAAGGAGTAAAGGAAACTGTTTTGGAGAAAGTAAAGAATAAAAGCAGAAACATCAGTGTGAGAGCTCTTATTTTGGAAACATGTCTCCTTCACTTTCCTCCTCTCCTCACGTCCTAGTCCCGCCCACAGAGGAGAGAGGAGGAATTTAAATTTAGTCTGATCTAAATGTTTTGATATTTGTCACTTTTTAAATAAACCTATTATTTATTGATGGTGTATAACTCACAGATGAAGGGTCCCGTCTCGTTCTGGATCAGATGTAAATCAGAGAAAAGTCTGTGTTTTCAGTTTTCTGCATTAATCCAATAAGAGACAGTTCTGTCCGATAGAGTTTAATTCTTCAGCAGAAAACAGAAAAGGAAAGTGAAAGCCCCTCCCTCCTGTCCTCGCTGCGTTAGTCCGGAAACTTCTCTCAGAGGCTACACTCAAGATTCAGATTCAGAAGTAATTACTATTATCAAATGAACACAATGGATCGGATTCAGGAAGGAGCCATTTAAGGAACCTTTCGCATCACTTTCCTTCGTCAAAAAGGGAGGGTTTCGAAGTTAAACACTGCAGTCGGTTGATTGGACGACGGCGTCTTCCAGCTCTTTCTTTGTGAATTAAACTCACTCCATTCTCTGTCTCCACTGCTTTAAACCAGAGCAGAACTGAGACATGAAAGAGTGAGGCCCTAAAATGAAGGAGACTGCTGCAGAATCTGGATTAAAAGTTTAGAAAGATTAAGGGAATGAAACAAGAACAATACTCTTTAGACAGAAAGCAATCCTACTGCAGCTTTAGTCTTCAAATATTTTTCCAGAATGAATTCAAATCTTAACAAAAACTTTCTTTTGCAAAATCCAATTAAAATCAGTGAAAAAACAGCTAATCCTTTATTCAAGAACTGCCTTCCTTCCTTCCTTCCTTCCTTCCTTGCTTCCTTCCTTCGTTACTTGCTTCCTTCCTTCCTTCCTTCATTGCTTGCTTCCTTCCAGTTCAAGCATCCTTCGGCTGAAATTCTTCCGAATAAAGTCAAATCCACAGTAATTATTAAATGAATCCAGTGAAGCTAAAGTCGAGATAAAGCGACTTTAAAACCTGGAAAAACATCACTTTTCCATCAGAAGCCATCACTCTTCATCGTCCGCTGTGTTGCTGTCTTCGAACAGACTCTGACTGTCGTCCACTTCCTGTTGCACCTGCTCAAACAGGAAGTTACCGTTTCCTGTTTGTCTGTGCCACCCACTTCTTCATCATCGGATCTTGTTTGTGTCTCGTGCCTCTGCGATCGTCTTGTCACATAAACGTCCTTTAATCTCACTCTCTGTTTCAATTTCAATAACCGTATAATAATTGTTGCCTTTGTACCACCATTTTTTGTAAAAACCCTGAAGGTTGATATCTTTACGGCTGAGATCCACTCTTGGTCTGAACTGGAAACCGATTCAGCTTCGTGTTTATTCCATACTTACTCCGTCGTTTACAAAAGGTGGAGTATCCTCGGGACAATGGATTAACAGCGATCTGAAGAAAGAAACCAATGAGCCAAAAAACAAAGCAATTTATGAGGCTTTTTTGTCGCCTTTTCAGCAGAAAGGAACCATTTTTCTTGTAAAGGTTTGTTATTCAACGTCGATAAAACCAGTGAGAAAGTGTCTCCCACTTCCTGTTAAAATGGTGTAAACAGGAAGTCAGCATTTCCTGTTTAGCATCAAGTCTAACATAGATCTATCACTAGTTTTAGATTTGGATCTACAGCTCTAGTAAGTCTTTGTAGAATCTGAAGGAATTAAAGGATCCGCTTTGTGACTGTCGACCTTTTACAAGGACACAATATCTGAAGGTTTTACACAACTAAACTGAAAACTAAACTGATTTAAAAAATTAGTTTTAAAATAGAATCGCCACTTAATCAGCTTTAGTTGGATTTCACCAGCTTCAGGAGGTTTTAGTTGGATCTGAACAGGTTTTAGTTGGATCTGAACAGGTTTTAGTTGGATCTGAACAGGTTTTTGTAAGCTCATAACTTTGAAAAAAATGAAGACAGTTAAATTTCTCAGATTTTATTGCATCTCGTCGTTCTCTGAGACCAGGTCCATCACAAACAACACCAACAGCCAATCACAGGAGGGTTACATCATGATGTCATCACGTAACAGACCTTTTCTTCCTTGAACATCTTTTTTATTTATTTTTTTTTCAAAACTAAAAACAAAATGTGATGATAAACAAATGAAAGAGAAAGAATGGCATAAACACAACACAAAGCTCCCTTTAGCAGCAAACAACCCAAATGAACTTCAAAATATGATAAATTAAAGAAAAATAATAGTAGTGATGGTGACATAGTGACATCATGAAGTAACACAGCCGCCAAAACGCAATGGATTTGAACAGATTTTAGTTGGATTTGACAGATTTTTGCTGGATTTAGTCAGTTTCCATTGATTGCGGCGTTGTGTTTTACAGCAAAAATGCAGTTAATGCTGAAGCTTAGACAAACAGGAAGTCCCACCCACAAAGAACCAGCCAATCAGACGGCAAGCTGAAAGTTAAAAAAAAAAAATAATAATAATGAAAGATAACAAAATATAAAGGAAAAAAAACAAAGAGAAATCCCATGAAGCCCAACAACACAGGGGCAGGGTTTATTTTAAAAGATTGTCCTGTGATTGGCCGAGAGCAGCCGCCAGCCAATCACATTGTCAGAATAAAAGAAGAAGCACTCCCATTGGTTGGTTTGAATATTCTTCTCTTTCAAAGGCAGTAAAATCTGAAAACATCCTCTGGCAGTAAATTATTTCATGCTGCGTTCAGGTTTCTGCCGCTTCATAAAAATCCATTATTGGTAAAAAAAAACAAAAAACAAAAAAACAAACATGCATTTTCCATTTATTTCTATATGCTTCAACTTTCTCCATATTCCAGAGATCTCACGGTCAAGGCCCTGAACAAGAGCCAGTTTTATCTTTTTTTTTACGTCAAGCCATTAAATCACAGCAGTAACTTAAATATATTTAAAATCTGACGAATATAAAAAGCACTGTGTATCGGCCAATCACCTCCGACTTCACTGAAACTCGAAGATCATGTGACATTTGTGAGCGGCCAATAAAAACTATCCGTATTGTCACTTCCTTTAGTCATCTTTAAGAAAAATATTTAATTCCAAACAAATCTTTGGACAATTCAAAAGTCCAACTGTTTGTAAACACTTCTTAAATTCCTATTGGATAATTCAAATATTCACTTGTCCAATCAGAAATCGAGAATTTAAAAAATGGTTTAAATGTTTTAAAACTGAAAAAAAAAATTGGTGACGTCAAGGTTTATTTGGTTTTAGTTGGACACAATGAGTTTTATAAATAAATTTAATAGATTTTTAATAAATTTGAACTTTATTTGAACTAAATATTTGAAAATATTTAAAAATATTTGAATCATCCAATAGGAATTCAATCAGAAAAACATATTTTAAATGGTTTTGTGTCCGACAAACTGACAAAAATCCACTTTACAAACCAAGATTTTGATATTTAAAATTCTTTGCTGGTGCCTCTCAGTCTTAACGTGAACTTAAATCCATCAAATGCTTTTATTTTGTAGTTTTTCTTCATAAAAACTGCAATTTCCAACTTTCCGACATCCCCTGAATGTCAGTTTTAGTGTCAACGTCATTTTGTAGTGTCCTTAAACTTTTATTTCATCTGACTTTACTTCTTCCACTTCCCTTCTGTCTACATTTCCCAGAATCCTTTGCTTAAACAGCCCTTACTTTTCTTAAAATCCATCAATAAACTCTCTCTTATTCAATTTATTTTCTTTAAAAAGTTGCCTACGTTTCTCAAGATTGCCGTAAACTCTTTCCTCCATTTGTCAAACTTCATAAAATAGCATAAAATACACTTCAAATATACACACAACACATTTATAAAGTTTGTGATAATCCTCCTTCGTTGGTTCTTTTTCTTTTCCGTCTGTACAGCAGTGTCTTTGGTTTGTAGCTTCGCAGCGTTCGAGTCACAAAAAAAAATCAGAATTTCCACTTTTTCGTTGCATAATCCTGAATCCAACAGCAGCAGTGGATCTTTCCGCCAAAACCTAAAAAATGATGGATTTGCTAAGACGTATATTTAGTTAAACCCATTCCCCGCTGTAACCAAAGCTCACACATAAAACAACATTTATTTATATCAAATTAAATGTGTTTAGGTGGATTTGAACAAGCTTTATTTAGTTTAAGTTTTTCTATTTATTTTGTTTGAATGGACTGGGTTTGTATAGTTATTGTTTGGATAGACTGAATTAAATAGACTTTAATGAATTATTTTAATCAGGTATTAATATGACAAACAGGCATTAATATTAAGCAGGAGCAGGTTTTCAATCATTTAATTTTTCACCAAATAAACACTGGTACCATTGGTTTTACATGGATTTGGCGTGTTTTTGGTTGAAATGAACGAAAACAATAGGCTTTAAATGTATTTTACCAGGTTTAAATTGGATTTGGACAAGTTTTAGATGGATTTTGAGAGTTTGTGTTTTGACCAATAAATTAGGTACGTTTTCAACCCCCAAAACAGATTTAAAAGATTTTAGTTTAAGGTTTTAAATGGATTTGAAATGATTTCCTCAAGTTCACCCAGATTTGTTTTTCTTTATTCTTCATTTATTTTTTTTACTGGTTTTAGGGGAATTTGAACAGATTTTAAACAGATTTAAACAGATTTTAGATGAATTGTAACAGGTTTGTCACGTACTTAAAAAGGTTTAGTCACATTTAAAGTTCTAGTGTGATTTGAACAGGTTTTATTTGACTTTTAGATGAATTTTAGTGTGACGGTTTCATGGCTGGGTCTGAAAAGCTTGACGTTTGTTCAGCTCTGCTTTGATTGGTCCCTTGCTGCTTTTAAATTATGAAAAACACTATTTAGATCAACATGTAACTTGAATTTTAAATATTTTATGGGAGCATTTGTTACAACGTGGACACATACTATCTAGCAAACACGTTATTTTTACCCTTTCCACTGTGGTCTGCATCTGTCAACTCTACTTTTTAACGTAAACACTTTAAAAACTCATCAAACATACGCTTTTCAGGCTAAAACCGCTTCTGACGACATCCGACCACCTCCTCTAACCAACATACTTCACTGAAAACAGATCACCTAAATAAGAATAATAAAAACTACTACTAATAATAAATGATAAACGGGAGCTAACAGTAGCTAGCATTGCAAGCTAATGCTATGTCTAAAAAGTGCCGAATCATCAGCTAAAAATCCATTAAAATCAACTAAAGTGTAGCAGATCCTGTCAACGGCCACAATGGGCCAAAAATAAAGGTTTAATGAAGCAGTAGCCGTGTTTGGTTTGAAGTAAAAAAAATGCTAATGCTAATTGATAAAGTTGAGCAGGGTTTAAATGGATTTGGTTTTAACTGGTTCTAATTACGATACCATGGGCTTTAAATGTATTTTACCAGGTTCTACTTGGATTTGAACAGGTATTTTACAAAATACGTGTCAATTACCAGTAAATAAACACATAATAATAATAAAGAAAAAGTTATTGTTTAACTATTTTCTTTAACTTTTGATGAGGTTATATTTTCAGAAGTTAAACTCTGAAACCAAAAAACGTAAACAAAACACGGCTACTGTTTCACGCTAAGCTAACGAAGAAGCTAACAATCGAGCCGACAGCAGGACTGAGGTTACCGGATGTGTATAAAAGTGCCGAAAACCACCTCACACAGCCTTATTTCTCTACAGCGTCATCCTTTTAACCAATCAGAGCCCTCGGTTATGGTCACATGTTCGCTTCCTTGTTACTGGGGTTATTTTTGAGGTCTGGAGCGCTGAACTGACGTCTCATTCTCGGCGGTGTCTGGAAACCCCAGCCTCCGCCACCAGCTCCGCCGCCGCCATTTTGGCTCTGAGCAGCGTTCCGTGGCAGACTGTTGTAGTTGGGATAAGGCTGGAATGGTGCATTGTGGGGGTTGTAGTACGGGTGGTGATAATGCTGATGATACCGATTGGGGTTATTAAACTGAAAATCCCTTCGATCGACGTTTCCGTTTGAGTTTCCTCCGCCTCTAGCCCCGCCCCCTGGATTCGGAGACACGCCTCTTTTCTGTCTAGGCCTTCCTTGATGATATTGTCCACCACCTCCCCCGCCGCCGCCATTTTGGTGCTGCTCCATGTCGTAGTTTCCCGGGTTATCCAAAGAATTGCGTCGATAGCGTCTCTGATTCTGGTTTTGGTTGTAGTTTTGTTGAAATCCACCTTGGTTTCGCGGTTGCCAGTTTCGATTGGGGCTTGGCGTTCGCATTCGAGGAGGCGGGACTGGGAAAGGAAGTGGCAGCAAAGCAGGCGGTTGATTGGTTGGAAGATTAGCCGGTGCAGGATTAGCAGGATTAGCAGGATTTAGGGGTTGATGCTGGGTTTTGGTGTCGTCTTGTAGCGGTTCGATGGTAACGTCGGCTAAACCCAAAGCCTGGAGCGCGGCGGTGGCGGGACCCCACGACAAGCGGTGGGCAGGGTTACTCTTAAAGGGGAACTTCAGTTTGCACTCCTGAGGCGGGATGAAACGGCCGGTGCCGGGAAGATGGACCGGGACTGTTGGGGTGTTTGGAGCTGCTAGACGAGACAAAAAGACAGCAACAATTAATAGATTCAAACAGGTTTTAGGTGAATTAGAACAGGTTTTTCGTCAGTTTTGAACAGGTTTTTCTGGGTTTCTCCCTCACCTTGACTGGGGTTTTGACCTCGTAGTTTCTTGGTGATGTTTTGCTGCTGCAGGTTGAGGATTCGTTGCTGTTCCTGTTTCAGCCAGCGGAGGCGCCCTCTCCTGAAGGCCGGGTCCTCCTCCATCAGACGCTGCACTCTGACCTCCGGCTGCGGATTGGTCGACTCCTCCTGGTCTCCGCATTCGGACTGAGAGGTCCCGCCCTCTTCGCCGTTCACCTCCTCGTCCTGGAGCCACACAAACCAAACCGGACTAAGACCGGCCGCTTGAGACGCTCACGGTTCAATGTTGTTAACGATGCTTATTAACAATGGGAAAAAATGTCCACACCACAAAACAAATTCAGCAGAAAAACACGTCTAAGACTTTCTGCAGAAGTCACAAATAATCCACAGGGAAAAGAGTCACATTATTTATTCATTTGTGCAAATTAGCCATGCGCTTCAGAGGATTTTTATGTGACAGTCATGTGACTCAGGACGGGTGTGACGGTCATGTGACTCAGGACAGGTGTGACGGTCATGTGACTCAGGACAGGTGTGACGGTCATGTGACTCACCTGCACAGGTATGATGCTCTCCATCTTGATCATTCTGTCTCGGAGAGATTTGATCTCCTCGTCCTTCATGTTGTTCTGCAGCTTCACTTCCTGAGACCGACAAACAGGGTTTAACCAGGACTTAACCAAGTCTAAACCCAAGACTAAACCAAACTGAACCAGGACTAAACCAGGATTAACCAGGCCTAAACCAGGTCTAAACAAGGTCTAAACTGGGTCTAAACCAGGACTGAACTAGGACCAAATCAATTCTAAACCCAGGACTAAACCAGGTCTGAACCAGAACTTAACTTGGCCTTAATCTAATTCAGGATTAAGCCAGGATTAAACCAGTACTGTACCAAACCAGGTCTGACCCCTGCTCTGACCCCGGTCTGACCCCGGTCTAACCCCTGCTCTGACCCCGGTCTAACCCCAGTCTAACCCCAGGTCTGACCCCGGTCTAACCCCTGCTCTGACCCCTGTCTAACCCCAGTCTAACCCCAGGTCTGACCCCAGTCTAACCCCAGGTCTGACCCCGCTCTGACCCAGAGGACCCGGTCCAGGACCCACCTCCAGGATGTCCGTGAGCTTGTTGATGTGGGCCTTGAGGTCGGAGAAGCCCGTCTTGTTTTCGGCCTGTTCTCCAGGCTCTGGTTCTCCGGCTCCAGGCGCCCGTCGTTCGAGGGGCGCTGCGTCGCCGATGCCCACCGTGTCGCACACGTCCTGGGCCACGGCGCGCCAGCTCTGACCCTCCTTCTGGTCCTTCTTCCCGTACATTCGACACAGCTCCTTCATCTTCACGATCGACAGGGCCTCGATCTCCTGCCGAGAGTGACGGAAATCTCCCAACGCCACCTGAACGCACCGCAGGGACAGAGAGGTTAATGACACCTGAACGCACCGCAGGGACAGAGGGGTTAATGACACCTGAATGCACCGCAGGGACAGAGGGGTTAATGACACCTGAACGCACCGCAGGGACAGAGGGGTTAATGACACCTGAACGCACCGCAGGGACAGAGAGGTTAATGACACCTGAACGCACCGCAGGGACAGAGAGGTTAATGACACCTGAACGCACCGCAGGGATAGAGGGATTAGTGACCCTGAACAAAGGTCTAAACCAGATCTAAACCAGGACTAAACCAGGGCTAAACCAGGACTAAACCAGGACTAAACCAGGTCTAAACCAGGTCTAAACCAAGGCATCCTGTAACAGTGGAAATTGAAGCAGTAAAGTCATATAAATATAAAAACAGTAAAAGATCGTTGCGGCCCGGACCTCGTAGCAGATCTCCTTCACGGCCTGCATTCGGAGGTCGTCCACCGTGAGGCGTTTAGGGTCCTTGCTGATCCTTCGTCTCTGAGGGATCTGATAAACTCGGAGCGGCTCCCTTCTCTTGCCGCTGCTGGGGAGGCCACAGCGCTTCACTATCGTCTGCACCTGAACGCATCACGGGAAGACAAACTATCAACACCAGAGCTTCTGGACCGTTCGAGTGTGCGCTGCTAAAGATAATTGATCTAAATTCTGTGGAGTCAGACTTTAGTAAAAGAGGAGTCTGATAACACACCTTATTCGCAGGTAGCTTCTCTCTCAAAGACGATATGAGTCTCCAGCTTTCTTCACACGAGCGTTTGTCCGAGTCGTCGCCGCTGTCGCTGTCGGCGTACTGTGAACACACCACGCTTGACATAACCACATTTATTCTAAAACAGAGTCTAAACTTCTCTAAAACTGGGCCAAATATAATGTAAATTTCAAAGATTTTAGACGACAAGACAATTACAATTACTCCAAACAGCAACGCATCATCAGCTGTGCTTTTTTAAGTTTATATCTAGAGAATAAAAAAGCCTCAGAGCAGTCCGGACTCACCAGTCGGTGCTGCTCCAACAAAAGGTCAGCCTCCTCTTTCTCTTTTCGATACTGACTCTCCATGTCCTGAAGCCTGCAACAAACACGTTTAACAGAATAATTCCAAATACTTCTGAACCAAACAGGGTCCACAAACACCCAGCTCCTCCGGCCTCACCTCTTCTCCATGTCCTGCTTCAGGTCCACGCCCTGCTTCTCCAGCAGCTCCCTCTGGGCGTAGTTCCAGTCCTCGGGCTCGGTCTGAGGGTCCGGGCTGGGGTCTCTCTTCTGCCCCTGCTGGCGGAGCTCGGTGCTGCGCTGCTCTCGCTCCAGACGGGCCTGCTCCGGGTGGTTGAACCGGAAAACGTGGTTCTTCCCCATCACCACCCGGTTTCCTGCGCCACATGCACCTTTTATTCACTATTTTTAATTTACACTGAGGCTGTTTACGGTTCACCGATAATCGATTAAATGTTATTAAGAACTTGACCGAATACACGTGTGTCAGAGCTGCCTTTAGCTCCAGGTGAGAGTAAAAAGTTCACACATTCTTTTATCAGTTAACACAATATGTATAGTTTTTAATTCACGCCCTTATATCGATGTCTTTTTGTCTCTTCCACTCCTCGTAGAATAACTGGACAAAGCCTAAATCTGACACAGTCGCTCGGTGTCGTTCGTACCTTGTTTGAGTTCGACTCCTTCAGTGATGAGTTTCCCGTTGACGTAGGTTTCTGCTCCGACCAGAGGCTCCAGAGTCACCACCACTGAGCGTTCAACACAAACATTCATCAGGTTTTATCATAAAAAACAGGTATTACTGTCATTTCGAACTTAAAGACACACGTGAACGCGACGAGGATAAGAAAAAACAGACAGCTCAGTGAGACTCTACCTGTTCAACTCCAGAGGCAGCTTTACAGAGACAGAGCAGGACAGTGTGTGAGTGTGAGCACTAGAGGGCGCTCTGAGCACACGCAACAGCAGCAGACCTCAGTCAAACCTAATACTGTGAGAGTTACCTTCTCCGTTGTCGTTGGTCTCACTCACAAAGACACAGTGGATTTCTTTGATGAAGTGTCCGGACAGTTTGATGTCCACGTCCTGCTGTCCCACCCTTCGACACAAAAACGACACGTTAACAACACGGGACGCTTTATACACACTTTTAAAGCACTTTTGCTGACTTCTCTAGCTGTTTATCTACAATTATGATTATTGTGTCGAGACATGGTGCATTTAAAGGACAATTTTTGCTTTGTTCATTTTGTTGAACAATTTTTAACTACTTACTTTTGTGTTTGAAAGAGGAAAGAAAATTAAATAATAAGTAATTAATGACAACTACAACTCTGCCTAAATATATCGACACTTTCATCAACGAATTAAAACAAAAATGAACAGAGACTAAATCCAGTCTTATATTTATTTATTCTTCAACTGAAACTAGACTAATACCAATACTAGACTAAATTATGACTAAAACTAAATTGCATTTTACTCAAAAGATTAAATTAAAATTTGCCGTCAAAATGAACACTTTTGCCCAGAAAAATCTAAATGTAACATCTTTCAAATTTGACATTTCCACAAATCAAAGTTCTAGATTTTGTTGAGGTGAGTCTGACCTGGTGACCCCCTCCTTGATGTAGTAGAGCAGACACTCGGACATCAGAGGGTCTTCGTTCAGGTTCACCAGGTGAGGGGTCTGCAACGCAACAACAACACTTTTAATACACAAAGAAATGTCACAGAATCTGATCAGGACTTCTTGACGTGTTGATATCTGTTGGTGTCTTTAAGTTTTACGGATGTTTAATAAGACCAGGATCCTGAAGGAGTAATGGCCGCCGCTGATTGGTGCATATGACAAAAAGGTTCCATGTGATCGGTTCTGATCAATGAGCACGAGTCATATTGCCATAAAACAAGAAGTTACTTTTAGATTTGAAGATATTTATCGGAGAAAAAGTCCATGATGTAAAAATAGGCACCTTCAACTGACTTTTTAGTTAAAGTTAAAGGTGTTTACCAGTTGGTTTGTTCTTTATAGTGCGGTCTTTGGGAAAAATTCTTAGAAGGTAGTACCTTGAGTGTCCACTAGAGGAACTGGCGACAGGAGAAACTGATCAGAGACTGGAGGATTTAAAAGGATTTTGCAGAAGCCTGGTGCTCAGCAGAAGAATCTTTTTGTCTGACGTACGTCTCTGAGACAAATGTGTTTAAAACGGGACTAAACTCACTCCTTTTGGAGAAAAGACGCCCAGAGTCCCTCCGTCTTCTTTGATGGACACTCCCATCTCGGCCAACAGCGCCTCCCTGTGGTAAACGCACACAACAGCGTCAGCGGCTGAACAGGAGGTGAGGGTTTGGAGAAGCAGACAGGAGCAGTCTGTCACTAATGAGGCCAGTGGAAACGATCTAACAAGGCTTCTACAGCTCAGTCACAGTGGGTTTGATTTTTATTCTTTTCTCAGCTACACAACCACAGAACTGGGATTAAACCAGGTTTTAGTTGGATCTGCACAGGTCCTAATTGGATTTGAACAGGTTTTAGTTGGATTTGAAAGGTTTTAGTTGGCAATTAACCAGTTTTAGTTGGATTTTAACCAGTTTTAGTGTGATTTGAGCAGGTCCTTGTTGGATTAGAGCTGGTTTTAGTTGGACTTCTTTTAGTCGCAGATAATGTGTAAATATCCTCTTTTTCCACAGATTTAAATGAACCCTGTTAGTTCAGTGTTGGCCGTATTCACAGCTGCTTTAGTCTCTGTGCTGTTGCTCCTGTCTGCTTCTCCGACTCCAGTTGTGACCTTTGTCCTGACCTCTCCAGTCGAATGGACTCAGTCTTCCTCAGTTTTTCTTCCCAGGTCTCGTTCAGTTCAGCGATGATCTTCTCTGTTTCCTGTAAAAACACATCAGTTTCAGTCTCGGTTTATATTTTCGGTTTATATTTGTAGTTTTTCATGAGTCGGAGTCGTTACCAGGAGCCTCTCTGCTGCCTCTTCTTTACTGATGTTCTCTGCGCCGTCGGGCTCCTCCCCCTCGTCTGCGTCGTCCAATAAAATGTCAGAGTTGATGGAGACCTCGCCGCTGGACGCGTCGCCCCCTACAGGACACATACCAAACCAACACACTTTAGAAATGTCTCTGTTTTATGTTTTATATTAAAAAGACTGGTGTAGCTGATTCTGATTGGTTGATGTTACCTGGGGAGGCGGGGCTCTCATTTCCTGCGATGCCATTGGCTGTGTGGTCTTCAGTGACGGCAGCGCTAACGTTAGCCGCAGTGTCGTTGTTAACTTTGGGGAAAAGACAAAGAGTTAATAAAATGATCAAAATGCAACAATGAAAACCTCAAATTCCTAACTCTCTGCAAAAAAACATCAGAGATTTGAGCTGCTGCGTCCACCTCGGTGTTAATCTGTCGTCTCGGTGTTAATCTGTCGAGTTTGTGGCTGAACAGTGAGTGATTTCTGAACGAGAGACTGTTTACTGACAACAGCGTTTGTCTCAGAGCGAGGTACAAGGTGTGACTCTGAGAAGAACATAGCTCAGATTCCTGACTCTGAATAAAAGCTGACTCTGTCCAACAGCGACTGTAAAGAGTCTGTTTACAGTGAAGCGCTCTGGTTTAAACCTGCTTTAATCATGAATAATAGATTCAAAAGAAGGCATTTTAAGCCACGGAACTTTGCCATTGGTTTAGTCCAGGGCCCTGTTCTTATGAAGCTAGCTGAACTCGTCCCTGATATGTCTCTCCCACTGAGACAAACCCTAATAATCCAGGTCTGGATCAGTGGAGGTGGGTTAACGTCATTAGTCAAGTTAAAACTGGCTGTGTTCATGCTCCAGTTGTGCAGCCTTTTTTCTTCTTCTCATTAACACTGGCAGCTCGTTTATTCCCTGATTGGTCTCTTTTATCTGGATCTGAACCTGCTCCTGATCAGTTCAGTCGTTCAGAGTCAGTTTCCACAAATATCTACTTAAAAAATTATACCAAAAACCCAGAGATAAACTTGAAGTAACCTCTAACCAAAAACGAAATCTGGCAAAAAGCTGAGGTTCACTGAGAGTTTATTTTCTTTGTTTTCCTGTTTGTTTGTGTTCTCATGCTGGTGTTAAGCTCTGTTTCGTGCCGGTGTTGAGCTCTGTTTCGTGCCGGTGTTATGCTCTGTTTCGTGCCGGTGTTGAGCTCTGTTTCGTACTGGTGTTGAGCTCTGTTTCGTGCCGGTGTTGAGCTCTGTTTCGTGCCGGTGTTAAGTTCTGTTTCGTGACGGTGTTATGCTCTGTTTCGTACCAGTGTTAAGCTCTGTTTCGTGCCGGTGTTGAGCTCTGTTTCGTGCCGGTGTTGAGCTCTGTTTCGTGCCGGTGTTAAGTTCTGTTTCGTGACGGTGTTATGCTCTGTTTCGTACCAGTGTTAAGCTCTGTTTCGTGCCGGTGTTGAGCTCTGTTTCGTGCCGGTGTTGAGCTCTGTTTCGTGCCGGTGTTGAGCTCTGTTTCGTGCCGGTGTTAAGCTCTGTTTCGTACCGGTGTTAAGCTCTGTTTCGTACCGGTGTTAAGCTCTGTTTCGTACCGGTGTTAAGCTCTGTTTCGTGCCGGTGTTGAGCTCTGTTTCGTGCCGGTGTTAAGCTCTGTTTCGTGCCGGTGTTAAGCTCTGTTTCGTACCGGTGTTAAGTTCTGTTTCGTGACGGTGTTATGCTCTGTTTCGTACCGGTGTTAAGCTCTGTTTCGTGCCGGTGTTGAGCTCTGTTTCGTGCCAGTGTTAAGCTCTGTTTCGTGCCGGTGTTAAGCTCTGTTTCGTACCGGTGTTAAGTTCTGTTTCGTGACGGTGTTATGCTCTGTTTCGTACCGGTGTTAAGCTCTGTTTCGTGCCGGTGTTGAGCTCTGTTTCGTGCCGGTGTTGAGCTGTTTCGTGCCGGTGTTGAGCTCTGTTTCGTGCCGGTGTTGAGCTGTTTCGTGCCGGTGTTGAGCTCTGTTTCGTGCCGGTGTTAAGCTCTGTTTCGTGCCGGTGTTAAGCTCTGTTTCGTACCGGTGTTCTGAAGCAGTTCCTGAAGTCCCTGAGAGAAGAGCAGGTTCCGGAGCCGCTCCACCTCGGCCTTCAGCTCCCGGATCAGTCTGGCGTTCGGATCTTCGTTTATCACAGCGTTACAGCGGATCTGTTTGGCCCGGTCTGCGTATCTGGAAACATCAAGTAAGTAAAATAAGTACATAACTAGGTACATAAATACAAAGAGCTGCAGAGGTTAGCGCTGGGTTTACCTCAAAGTGCTCAGAGTCTCTTCGTAGTTAATGTCGGCAGGACTCAAAGCTGCGATCATAGCCGTTCGAGAGTTTCCTCCTGGAATTAAAAAACAGGAGCGAAATTAATCAAAAAAGAACCATATGGAATTTAACTCCTGTTGACCCTGAGTTCTTTAAATCCTGCTCCTTTTGTCCCTGCTCCCTGTGACCTCTCTGTTCCACTTGGGTTCGAGGCTGTACAACAAGAATTGGCTAAATATTTATGTGCAATTTATAATTTTAGCTCAAATCCAACCAAGGTGTTTTCTGTTAAAGCATTTCAAGAAAGAAGAAATGCTTAATTTGACTTGAAATTGGATAAAAGAAAATGGAAAGTTTTTCGTCTACTGTTAACTTTTCTAAATGAGTTTCAAGAGAAATACTGCAGTGGTTCTGGACTCACCCAGGTTTTCCTTGAGGAGCCAGGTCAGGACCGAGTCTCTGTAGGGAATGAAGTCACTCTTTCTCTTTTTACTGCTTTGCTGAAGGACACAGAGATGTTTTTTTTTATATTAATAACTCGATGGTTTCTGTAGGACGTTATTGTTCGGGCCAATGATTGTGTTTAAAGGTCGTACCATTTCCGCCAGAGCAGAGATGACTTTGCCCAGCGTCGTCAGAGACTTGTTAATGTTGGCTCCTTCCTGAAGTCAGCAGAGTTAATAATCCTTTGGTTTTGTGGTCAAATTTAGCTTTGAGTAGATGTAGTTCAGATATATTTATAGTAAATATAATAAAACTGAGTCGTACCTTCAGACGCATCCCTTTGGCTCCAGAAGAATCGGCTCGTTCACTTCCAGCCAGGTCCACCAGACTGATCTTACTCACCTGGAAAATAAAAGAAGAAAAGAATTATTATAAAAAGCAATGGAGAAGTCCTTGGAGTTGGCAGAAAAAAGTATAAGTCCATATTAATGAAACTGGAGGTCAAATATTCTAACATTGAAGCTGCGTCTACTGTCAGTGAATGCACCACAGCTCCAGCTCTGAATGGACTGAAACTTGAGTGAACTGGTGATATGTTCAGTTTTTCGCGGTACCTTCTCGGTGTCGAGGCCCGTCATCTGGTCGTGGCGTTTCTGGGTAAAAACGATGGTGAAAACGGCGTGAGATCTGGACGAGGTCTCGTTCATGTTGGTGGCAGCTACCGTCCTGAAAAAAAATCACACAACCAAAAAAAAAAAGTCCCGCTTTAGACCAGGTTTAGCTTTAGATTCATTCTGGATTCAACCTGGAATAGAACTAGTTTAGACCCAGTTTGAGCCTGGTTTATTTCTGATCTAGTCCCAGATTTCAGTTTGGTTTAGACCCACTTTAGCTCTGTTTCTGTTCTTGATTAATCCTGGTCTACTTTTGGTTTGGATCAGGTTTTAGTTTACCCCTGGTTCTGGTGAAGTTTTAACTTAGTCCTGGTTTTACACCTGGACGAGCCCTATTTAAGACCTGCACTGGAGCTGGTTTAGTTCGTTTTTTGCCGTGATTTAGCTCTGATTAGTCCTGGTTTACGCTTGGATTAATTTTATATCAGTCCTCGCTTAGAATTTTATAGAAATACAGTAGTTAAGTCCTGATCTAGTCCTGATTGAGTCTTCGATCTTGTCTTGGTCTGGTTTTGTCCCAGTCTCGCCAGGTCTCGGTCTCACCTGGCCTTGTTGCCGGCGTCCATGAGGTCATGGATGTCGTTGAAGTCGGTCACTGCGAGTTTGGACAGGTCTTGGACGTAGGGGCCGAGGATGGGGTGCTCTCGGACCCGGAGCGTCCCCTGGGACACGGGGTTCAGCAGGTCTCGGACTCGCTCACAGTAGATCTCCATGTAGGACACCTGAGGCCGAAAAGAAAACGAAACTAAATATTGCAGGCTTTCAACTATAGTTATTACAGAATCCAGCAGGAAGACAAGCAAATGTTCATAAACAACCTCTGTGTTCAATCTAAACTGTGAAAAGATTCAAATAAAATTGTAGAAATGTGTTTTTGAGTTGACCTCGACGGAGTAGTGCAGGTCAGGGTCAGTGTTCTCTCCGGTTCTCTGGAACAAGTCTGCGCACAACTGAAGGAACAAACAGCAACAATCAACATATAACATAATAACTAAAAGGTTTCTCAAAGTCAGAGCGGGTCCACACGTTTATATAAAGTGATATTTCTTTAATTATCGAGCCGGTACCTGTGGGATGATGCCCTCCTGCCCCGGCTCCTGTTTGCCCATCATGGTGTAGCTCTTGCCTGCCCCCGTTTGGCCGTACGCAAAAATACAGACGTTGTACCCTGTGGAGAAATAACCGCAGTTCAACATTTCAAATTCTCTTTATTTTTTCGATGGAAAGACGAGGATTACCTTCGAAGGCGTGCTGCAGCATCTCTTCACCAATGTCTGTGTAAACTTGTCTCTGAGACGCGAACGTGGGGTCCTCAGCCTGAAAGACAACGAATTAACCAAAACACGACAAGTTTAGACCAAAAATTCTAGTTTATTAAGAAAAAAGTGTCTGTTCGAAGTGTTATTTTGACTGATAATTGTAAATAAGTGAAAATACCGTTGTGTGAGACCAATAGGAATAGTCGAATGTGAAGGTCTTGGCTCCATCTTTGGTTTGTTTGGGATTACTGATACCTGGAAGAAAATATATAAAAATATATTTAAAATCATTACTCAAATGCATATAACCTTTTTAAAGTAACAAACTGACATTTATGAGACAATCCTGGCTTATTTTAGTGTATATTCTCACATTAATTCAACTGAATGCTGGCTTAAATCTACTTTTTCATGCTTTTTAACTTATATTTCTGTCTCTTTCACTGATTATTCATCTCCAGACTTCATGTTCTTGATCATAAGACATACATTTCTCCAAACAAAGTCTATTACTTTGAATAAATCACTGCTTTGGGACAAGAATACAGCCTTTGTTTTGTGAAACTCGTGATGCAAACAAGTGAAGCCAGGAAGAAAAAAACATTGGCCAATTTAAAATGGGGATTTGAATCATGACAAACCACTTCACTGACGTCTGGGGCTGAAATATTTACAGACTAATTATATCCTCTGTGTTGAAATGGCAGCAGGTCACATGATCACTGAGGCATGCTGGGATTGTGGTCAGTTCGTTTGGGAATGTTGTTTGGTTGTCATTAGCACAGCAAGAGAATTAGCATCTCCCATTGTAACTAATAAGAGTTAGTGGAGTATAGGCTTGTACAGTTTAAGCTGTAACTCAGCAGCAGGTCACATGACCACTGAGGCATGCTGGGATTGTGGTCAGAATTAGCATGTTTCATAGTCTCATTGTGACTAATAGGAGTGTTAGCATGTCCCAGTAAAACTAAGGGTAGTTTGCTTAATTTCACCAAAACAGACAATTTAGTTTGGTCACTGCACAAAGCACTGGTCTTTCTCCAGAAACACACCAGAGGGCGCTGTGGCCCAGATGCTAACAAGGCATTTACCTCAGAGCTCCATGTTTGCATCGGTTTATTTTGTGTTTTTGAAGGATAATACTGTTTTGGATCGTTTTTTGCTTTTTAGAAATGAATGAAAGACACTCTTCCTGTTTGGGCTTGTTTATTCATCCATTATTCATAACTGATAGGATTGTTAGCATGTCTAATTGTAACTAATAGGATTGTTAGCATGTGTTATTGTAACAAACAGGAGTGTTAGCATGTCCCTTTATAACTTATGGGAGTGTTAGCATGTCTCATTGTCACTAATAGGAGTGTTAGCATGTCCCATTGTAACTTAGGGGAGTGTTAGCATGTCCCATTGTAACTTATGGGAGTGTTAGCATGTCTCATTGTCACTAATAGGAGTGTTAGCATGTCCCATTGTAACTTATGGGAGTGTTAGCATGTCTCATTGTAACTTATGGGAGTGTTAGCATGTCCCATTGTAACTTATGGGAGTGTTAGCATGTCCCATTGTAACTTATGGGCATGTCTATTGTGTTAGCATGTCCCTTTGTAACTTATGGGAGTGTTAGCATGTCCCATTGTAACTTATGGGAGTGTTAGCATGTCCCATTGTAACTTATGGGAGTGTTAGCATGTGTTATTGTAACTTATGGGAGTGTTAGCATGTGTTATTGTAACTAAAGAGGTTTGAAGAAGGAAATGAAGCTGTAAACTCCAAACACCAATGACCGCTTCATTAACGTCTGGGACAGAAATACACAGACTAATAATAACCTGTGTGGAAACAGCAGCAGGTCACATGACCACTGAAGCATGCTGGGATTGTAGTTGAAAACCTGTTGGGAATGTTGTTTGAACGTGACTGGTCTGCGTTACATCATATAAAGCATGAAAAACACGCTAAGATGCTACACAGAGAATAGCTTTAGACTTTAGGAATATTGGGTGCATCAGTGTCTGAGCACTTGTCTTTAACAATTACTCGTTTTAACTTTGGATATTGTGCTAGTGCTAGTTCCTTTAAATTTATGTTATTGTTAATTGTTACTGTGAAAATTATCCTAATCTCAGTGGGTTAAAGAGATTAATTTATCAGACGTTTTATAATTTTTATTTCTCTTGCTACTGACCTAAAAAGATAATTTGAATGTTTTGGGTTTTTTTATCCTTTCTTTCACTGCTCAATGCCAAAACAAAACAATATCAGCACCAGCCATATGCTTTACCCTCAGAGTGAAAATAATTTTAGAGATACTTTTTAGTTTTGGTAAACCGGGTCTAATTTGATTTAATTTTAAACACTCCACACAAAGTCTTGTTTAAAGACACAAAATCTTGCTACACTGTCCTTGTTTCTATTAATTTCCTTTCACTTTGCCAAACCAAGACTTCCCAGAGACAATATGACTCCTTTCTCTGGCATTAATTAAAAATTTGAATCAACTGAAATCATTAGATTTATCGTCCCGTCCTAATGGAAAGTATGTTTCCTAAATAGTGCATATACAGTGGAACTAATAAACATGTACGCTAGAGTAGCAACAAAAAGCAATTGAATGGTTCCATTAGCATAGCCTTAGCATGTTCTATTGAATCAAATGGTATTTTTAGCATGAAGCTAGCCCAGTCTCTTACAGGTAGAGTTTCCTTGCATTTGGATGACACATTTTGCGTTGCGTGTGATTTCTCTGGAGTTGAACGGACGCACTCTCACGGCCACCTTCACCGAGGATCCCGCCATCGCTGCTCAGCTCCGCCCACTCCACCTGGAACCAGCCAATCAGAGACAAGAGAGGGACATTCAACATTAATACAGCAGCTGACGACTCGACTTTGATTCTGTTTAGTGTGATTCTGTTCTGTAAACCTCTGACCCTGTTTTATTGAGGATTCGCTCTGCGTTCGAGACTAAACGACTGCCTCGAGCCTGATTCACACACATTTATTTGTCTGTCTCCAGTTACAGTTTCTCTCTGCGTTCCTTCTACATTTTTCCGTGATCCCTCCTTGTTTTATTACAGACTGACTTTCCACAGAGTTTTCCCGCTCAGTTTTCCTCGAGTCTGTTTGTGGTTTGGCTCTACACTCTCCGGGCCCTTCTCCATTCATTTCCCTTTTTCTGCTGCCGCTCTGTACATTTCTTTCCATAATCCACCCACTTCTGTTTTTTTACTAATGTTTCTTTTTCTACAACATTCCAGTTTTTGTAAGATAAACAACATGGGGCAAAAAACAGAAAAAGGCGAGAAACAATGGCTGAGATGTGATATTTTTCTTCTCAAACTCCCAAAACATTCAACTGTTTCTGTTTATTCCATCTTTCTCAACATTAAATTCATGCTGCAGCAGTTTCCTCTCATTTAGACTCAATATTTGAGTTTGTACAGGTTCTGCTTGTGTTTAATGCAGTGTAGACGATAAATACAATGTTTAAATTCATGAAGCGAGACTCTGACCACGTTTAAAACCACAAACGGCTGCTGATAATAAACACTAGCTTTGTTATTGGGAGAAATTTTGGCTTAATATTTGTCAAAGTACAGCAGTTTCTTTATGATTTATGAAATAACTATTGGACCTAAGACTGAGAAGCCTCTAGACTCAGGCCACAGCTGCTGCACTGAGCCAGATGCTCACAGTTCTGCTCCAGGTGGGATTTCTATCGAGGAATTAGCTGCAGGTGTTGGTTTTGACGGTGATGAGCTGCGTCTTGACTCTTAAAAACCAACAGAAACTGGACTCATTTTGGTTCACACCGGCATTCAACATTATCAGATCATTTTTACTTTCCATTGCCCTTCCCAAGATGGTGGACAGGCTGCATAGGGCACTATTTAAAGCATTAAAAACACCAAAGAGACCCTTTTATTGAAAACAGCCCTGACTCTGGTTGTGCTCGTGTCCTGTGGCTGTTTCCTCTTGAACCACTCCTAAAGCTTCCTTTTTCTTTCACTCCTTTTCCTGCTTTTGTTTTCTAATCTCTATCTTTTTTCTCTCTCTCTCTCTCCGTCAGCTCCATTGTACGTCTATGTCTCACGCCCTCCGGCCTCTGAGGACCTGCTCTTCTTCTTCTACAGTCTAACATTTCACATTGATCGAGTGAGAAAAAACTCAGCTTCCTTTTACCTTGAAGCCAAAACGTTCAAATGAAGAGTACATTAGAGTCACGTGGACCTCAAGACATGCCAAGAAACTTTAGATCTATTTTTGAACAGGTTTTAGATGGATTTTAACAGGTTGTAGATGGTTGTGAATAAGGTTTTTATGTATTTTAACAGATTTTAGTTTGAAATGAACAAATTTAAGTTGGATCTGAACAGGTTTTAGCTCCATTTGAACAGGTTTTAGTTTGATTTCAAGTTTCAGTTGGATTTCTTCAGGTTTCAGTTGGATCTGAACAGGTTTTACTGATATTAAACACTGGTTGAGGATGACTGAAGCATTTGTTCGAGTCTAAAGCACATTCCTGTCATTCCTCAGTTTACAGTCACCTGCCGTTTCTCATTAACGCTCTCTGACTGTAGTCTGCTCACAGCGCCTCAGAGAACACCGTTTCCCATCAGCCTCTGGGCTTTTGGTTACCGTTTATTTAAAAGTTATTTAGAAAATGTTTATGGGAAAAAACAAGAAAAAATTATGAACTAATCCAGATCTATGCCAGGATTAAATAAGTTTTAGTTGGATTTGTACATTTTTAAATGGATTTGAACAGGTTTTTAGACCAGAACTCAACTAGAAGAAGGACAGAAGACCAAGACCAATCAAGGTCTAAGTTAGGACTAGACCAGGACCAAACCAGAACCAAACCTGGGCCAAAACAGCACTAAACCTGGTACAAGTCTCAGCCTCTACTCACATTCCCTTCATATTTCCTCTGATTACAGCCTTGAACTCACACTGCGTCTGTTCAGATCCATCAGAGTCAGACCTGACCCGGGACCAGACCGGAGCCGGGACCAGACCTGAGACCAGACCTGGGGCTAGACCTGAGCCGGGACCAGACCTGAGCCGGGACCAGACCTGAGCCGGGACCAGACCTGGGACCAGACCTGAGCCGGGACCAGACCTGGGGCTAGACCTGAGCCAGGACCAGACCTGAGCCGGGACCAGACCTTAGCCGGGACCAGACCTGAGACCAGACCTGAGCCGGGACCAGACCTGAGCCGGGACCAGACCTGAGCTGGGACCAGACCTGAGACCAGACCTGAGCCGGGACCAGACCTGAGCCGGGACCAGACCTGAGACCAGACCTGGGGCTAGACCTGAGCCGGGACCAGACCTGAGCCGGGACCAGACCTGGGGCTAGACCTCACAGGTTTTACCGGTGTCAGTCTCAGAGATAACATCTGGAGCCGACAGATGTTTCCTGTGATACGATCTGCAGCAGCTCGTCTGAGTCGGTTTAACTCATGTCCTACACGTGTCCTCACACTTCACTTTGAAGATGTCTGATAAAACACGGCGGGACTCGTCTTTATAAAAAGTACTTGAGTCGTTGATACGTGTTTATTCGTTAACTGAGGTCGGACTAAGCTCCACAGAAAAGCTGAATGTAACAGAGCAATGTGTCGATAAATAAGAATGAGATGAAGATATGAAGACGTGCATTTTAGAAAGAAAAAGGTGATAAATGCTGCTTTCATGGGCTGCTAGGAAAGTACAGTTCCTTCTGTTAGATGGACTTTTTGTTTTCAAGTCAGCGATGTGGCTAAAAAATAAAATCTCAACCAATACTAACACAAAACAACAGCAGTGTGTATTACCCCCAGAATAAAAATAGATCAGTTTAGGCTGGATACGTTTTAGTTTTAGTCCAATCTGTCTCTAATATAATTTAGACGTCACAAAAATCTTGTTAAAAAAGGTTTAAAAAAAAGCGCATCATTTGTATAATTTCCAATAATAGATTTGGATCAGAAGCTAACAGCTAACTCCAAAACATGGCTCTGTGTGATAAAAACATTAGTCTATGTAAACAGAGCAAGAAGACAAACACGTTAGAGGTAAAAACACATAATCATCGCTGGAAGGTTGAGACACAGCCACACCTCGATATGGATTTGTATGTTTTTGCATTTGAGGCGTGACAGTTTCCATCTGAAAGCTTCAGGAGACAGACTCCGGGACAGAACAGACAGCGGTGTTTGCAGAGTAAATACGACACAGAGAGAACAGGGCAAACAAAGATGGAGGCCGATACCGAGCCGCTGTGAGACGGAGGTGAATGAAGGCTGCATACCACAGGCCTGACGACAAAACCAGACACAACACCACCTCCTCCAACAGCAGCAACAACAGAGAGGGCAACACCAAACAAAGCCCTTTAATGTCTGCAAACAAGATGGCCGCCACATAGTTTTAATTTAAGTTTTCAAAAGATTAAAATATCTGACAACAAACAGAAAAGTAAGAAATTGAGTCTTGGTTTATTTCTAGATGTAGTCCTCGATTTAATCTTAGTTTAGCTTTGGTTTAGTCTTGTTTTAGTCCTGTTTTGGTCTAGTTTGGCCCTAGTTTAGTCCTGGTTTTTGTCCTGGTCTAGTTCTAGATTTTTTGTTGGATTTAATCTTGCTTTAGACCTCATTCTGCCCTGGACTTATTCTTGGATTAATCCCAGTCTAGTCCCAGATGTGATCTTGGTTTAGTCCTGATTATTACATTTTCCTTCAAGTTGTAGCAGCTAAGAATTATGGGTAATGTAGTAATCATAGTTTGTGGTAGAGCTGGTTAAATAAATCTTTTTTTTTTAAACATTTTTTCGATGATTTACTTTTAATCATTTTTCAGAACTCAGTCCATAAATACGTTAAAAATATTACAGTGTATTTTTACATCGTTATCACATATTTTCTTGACTGATATCATTTAGATTTTCTTTTCCATTAAATAACATTTTGTGATATGGCTCTAGTTCAATCTAATCAATTTTATGGCTCGGCCTTAATTTGTGGTAACACTGGATTTAAAAACACATGAGCTCAGGACAGAGACAGTACCCAGTCCCCAGAGACCTGCAGACTGGTCTAACCTGGTCTAACTGGACGGACCGGTCCTGAGTACGGCCCTAGACCTGGTCTGGGTCCAGCCGTTCAAACAAACACAACCTGAAGGAAAACCAGATCCGGGACCAAGACCCACCTGAGACCAGCTCCAGACCCTTTCACAGTAAAAGACTCAAAAGTGATGCATTACTTTGAACTGTTACACAAGATACTACATTACCCATAATCCCCAGCAACACAAGAATAATCAGTGGATAAACCAAAACCTGGACTAAACTAGAAATAAAACAGGACTGAGTCAGGTCTAAGGCAGGTCTGAGTCAGGTCTAAGGCAGGTCTAAGGCAGGTCTGAGTCAGGTCTAGAGCAGGTCTAAGACAGGTCTGAGTCAGGTCTAGAGCAGGTCTAAGAGAGGACTGAGTCAGGTCTAAGACAGGACTGAGTCAGGTCTAAGGCAGGTCTAAGGCAGGACTGAGTCAGGTCTAAGGCAGGTCTAAGGCAGGACTGAGTCAGGTCTAGAGCAGGTCTAAGCCAGGACTGAGTCAGGTCTAAGGCAGGTCTAGAGCAGGACTTGAGTCTCGATCATGTGAGTTTAGAGTCAGTGCAGTCTGTGTTTAAACAGTGAAGGGTTTGGAGCCATTCATTATCACATTCCAGCAGCAGTTCACACGGGAGACCAGACCGGGCCTCAGACCCGGGACTAAACCAGGACTAAAACCAGGAACCAGACCAGGACTAAAACCAGGACTCA